>VDFB02188238.1:0-22620 GCA_007258455.2 Sequoia sempervirens | reverse complement strand
ATTTCATCTTCCCTGCTGGGTATAGATCACCTTTGATCTGCAAAATCATTTCCCGAAACCCCATGGGCCGTAAATATATGTACCATTATGTTGCGACCTGAATATGTTCATCTCCTTATTCCAATGGCAGGTGATATTCATCCTTGACTTGCAACGCTATATCTAATATTTGTGAATGTTCATACTTGTTTTCCACCACTTGCATGCATCCAAATCCCTGTTAGTTGACCTGCAAAACGAACACACCTTCCCAAGCGTAATTGCTCGAAAGTTACTAAATCCTTTCTATAAATTTGTGTTGTGCCTATCCTGCGAGCATGGTTGTTTATCAAATCTCAAATGTTTTACCAAGTATTTTGAAAGTTTTTTTCTGTGCACCATCTTTGTTGCATACAATTCTATCGATACCATTACAACTGCAATATCTGATATATAAACTTAGCAATATGAATGGTAAAAGTAGAAGTTTTAGGATTTTTCAGGCAACGAAAATTAAAGGGAAGAAAAGTAATCCTGAGCCTCATAAAAACATTTTCTCATGGCATGCTATGATTGCAGTTTGCATGCATGGATGACAATTTAAGGATTGTTTTTATTATTCTATTCCTATTTGCCATTTTTGACTTCCTCATTTGGTATTTGGTGTGCCCTCACTCAAACCTGAAATGTAACTGTAAATTTTTCTCGACCTTCCTCTAATTTAAGGAAAGGCATCCTTCCTATCAAAATTCTATTTTTTTTTGCTATTGTGTATCATCTGAAGGAAATTCGTATGCATAATTTGACTTACGGAATTTGATCAAGCGAATAATCAAGGGTCTGATTTCGGTTTATATACATATTTAGCATCTGATTTTCACAATCTTAGCTTATGATTCCTTTTAGATGTTATTCTAGTATTGTAAGAGTTCGTTGATTTACCAAATAGGGCTTACTGCCATGTGAAGTTAGCATACCCTCCTTACACTGAACCACGTCGCTGTTTGATATGGTATCAATGGCGCACATATCCTAGGTCAATTTCTCTTTTCACAATCTTGAAGTTGAATGCAGAATGCAGCGTGGCCATTAGAATATACTCGGAGGTTCCTAACAACTATAATAGCCGTTGGAGGACCATGTTTAACAAGCCAAATGCAATTGCTAGCTTCTCTTTAACGTGGTAAATTAATGATTTGAATCTGAGAATACCCTGCTGTCTTCAGTCATGCAAACCATTTGCTCCAACTTTGTATATGCCTCCTTCTTTGCATCCCTCTTATCTCTTCACTAGGTATCGAACTACAAAGGTTTAATCTAGCGCTCACGCTTAGAAAATTTGATGATATACCTGATATGTTTGATTACATTTTCATCAGAACGGCCTCGATAGCTATAGGTAGTAGTGAAACCTTAAGCCTTTATAATCGGTTGTCTTTGTTGGATTTCCTTCCCCAGATCGTTGCTTTTTACTTCTAATCTTAATCTCCCAAGCAAGCTTTAGAAACTCCTCGACATCCAATGTTTCTCCGCTTCAATCGATTCAATAGCCATTGTGTTTCATATTTGGGAATTCTATTTAATGACTTTAGTTTTGCAAATATGTCTATGATATGAAGATGGATATATATTAGAAAATAATGTAATAAATAACCATATAAACATATATGGGTTCCTCGAGATTTTATACAACAAGTTTGAGTAACTTTATATGAATAACAATACTTTCTTTTAACCCCGGGTTCAACCATTTTGTAAACAAAAGAGTACTGTAAATTTATATATATAACTATGTATATGAATAGAAGGGAAATGATATGGGAACTCACTAACATGTTGCCTATTAGGGACACCCACCTATTGCTATGGATAATGACAAGAGTTTACATATATAGGAAAAATTAATCTTACATTTAAATTTTGGTATTGTTGATTTCCCAACAGCAATTCCTTTTCCCTTCTATAATCAGATTGATTTCTATTAGTTAGATTTTGATTACAGAGTCATAAAGTTTTCAAAACTCAAAGCTAGATCATAAGTTTAATTATATTATTGAAATTCTATCCAGCTTTATCACTTACACCTAAATTAGCCATAGAGTAGTAAATGTATAGATGCCAAGGAAACCAAAGAAAGGAATAGAGATTATTTTTCATATAGATTGAGTCATACTCTAATTGTTACAATTAATAATTGGTTTTGAAATATTCTCTTTTGGTGGAAAAATTTATTGAATTATGTTAATATTAGATATATTCAAATAAGGAGTCAAACTCAATGATAATTGAAGTATTTCATAATTATTAGAAAGTAGAACTCTAGAATAGATTATTCTTAATACCTTTATGGTAGAAGTTACTTCTAGAATATGTTAACAATGGTAATTTATACTTGTATTATGTGAATTTAACCCTAGATTCTTTATAGATATCCTATAGTTTTCTTAAGGGAGATAATCAATCATTAAGTATATAGTTTTTTTTTGTCTTCTCATTTTTTGTTCAATTCCTTTGGAGGTTGTGAGTGTTTGACTATTGTTTATCCTATTCACATAATCTGTGTCCACCAATTCTCTTGTACTCAAACGAGATCACTAGGAGAGCTAGTGTATATGTTCCTTGCTGAGTTTTTATTTTGGAGAACACACTATAGTTTTCATTTTTGTAGGTTTCTCATTTAATAGTCGCTAATGGCTAATAAGAGCTATGCCTCCTCGGACCTTCCCCGTAAGTGGGGCATGGCAAATATTTGAGTAGGCTACATTTATTTTATTTTTCAAGAATGTGCTTATTCAGTTCACAGCCTCGGGCTTCACCTAAGTGGGTGGTCACTTCAAGAAACCTGCCCTGCGATGGACCCTAGAAAGGGCTGCATACCCACCTCTTGTGTATGTACTTTTGTATGGGTCACATAATGCCATGAATAGAGGTTTGAGTTTAGCGCGTATTTGTGGTTCGGTGTTACTTTTGTGTTGGAATAGATTCCTCCTTGAAAGTCTTTTGAGTGAACCCTTGGTTGGTCAGTCAATGAGTTGGAGCAGCTCAAGTTGTCGAACTACGGTGCCTCTGCGAATTATATACGTAGGTAAGGCCATCGAGTGATGAGCTCCCGAGGCATTAGGTCGGGCCCCTAGGACTGTTCTTCTGAGTCTTGTTTGAGTCTTGTCGTTTATCTCCGGTAACATAAAAACTATCATTGATTTATATAGCTTCTCTTAGTGATCATGTGCTAACTATCTTTGATCTTATGGGTATGCCAAGTCATGTAGACCTTGCAGGTATAGGCATTGGGAGCAAGGAAATGTCGATAAAATAGAATGTAAGAGGTATGTTAAGCTGACCCCAGTAAGTAGACTCTATTGCCAAAGTTAGTAAATCACTTCTATCTTGTCTTGTAACTTGTGTGATCATCGAGTATAGCTATAAGTAGTGAATAGTGTTGTTGTTATCTTTGTTTCGTTGTTTGTGAAGTAACCTCACGTGCTCTAGAGAACTAAGTGTACTAGTGTAATGTAAGGTGTGATATGTTTATGGTTAATGTTCTGGTATGTTCAATTGTAATGTTTAAAAAAAAAAATATTTGCTTTTTCTGTGTTCTCTGAGTTGCATGACGGGCGTTACAACTTGGTATCAGAGCAAAGGTTCTAACACTAGGCACTCTGGTTTCACATGAGCCCATTATGTTGTCCGGTTTATATATTCTATCTAGAAGAAAAGTTAGTCTACATATGCATACGTTATGAAGGCAAAAATGTTATACTGAATGAATAGAGGTGAATGTGAATTTATTAATTGGAGTTGTTAAGTGATCATAGTAATCATGATATTGGCTTGTAGCATCATGAGATATATGGGAAATAGTACTTATGGAATGTGATCTTTTGAAGAGTAATGGAGTTGTGCATGTAATTGTAACCCCTGTAAATGTGGGAAGCCAGTAACTATGCATTGATTGAGTGTTGTGAGTACCCTGTGCTTGCTTTGTGTGCCATGCGATGGTGATACTATGTACCCATCCATGGGAAAACTATTATTTTTCTTGGTGTGGAAATAACCATACCATTCATGCGTCGCATGTTTGTTACCTGATTGAGGGCCAACCCACGTGTGGTTGAAATTTATATATGAGTAGCCAAAAGATAGTTTCACGGATTCTTTTCTTTTGGTTCTCCAATCCCTCAATCTGTGAAGGGGTAGTAGCAGCCACAAAGTTCCTTGGGCGGAGTGTGTAGCGTACGCATATTGCGACGCAGAGTATTCTTAGCTCAACCGATCCCGAGGAAACGTACTCACTACTTCCCCTTATGATGGATCAGGGTACTTGATTCATATGTGCTAGCCTAAACCCCACAGTTTTGAGTATAGCAGCTTTGGTTGTTAGTATTGGTCTGGCCATCCATAGGGACGTTGAGCTGACATTAGCGAGTGAACCTCGTCCGTATGAGAGGTGAAGCTCGAGTAGCCCCATATTGATATGCCCACATATGTATTGCATACACCGTATTTGCACATGTTCCGACATGATGCGATGGATACGATACCACACCCCACTGATGTTCCGACATAGTGCTGGTGATGATGCCGTGTTGTTGATGGTAGCGAGCTGGGCTCGAGGACACGATGCCACGTGCTTAGACACGTGAAGGTGCACTATGAGATGTGCTATGATAGCCTACTTGTGTGATGAGCGTAATGGGGCCTCACACATTTGTAGAGGGATACTCATGTTTGCTTTCGACAGTGTTTGGGTCGGTTAGCATATGGGTAGGTCCTAGCCATGTATACCTCTGGCGACGGCGAGTACCTGCGTGTGTCTTTTCCACGAGGTATCGCTATGTGGGGTGTGTCTAGCGCGTGCCTACTTCCGCGGAGCCACGGACACACTGCCATGCGGCATATGACCAGTACGTGCCTTCTTCGGCTGGTGTATGACCACGCCGCACTGAGATGCGATGCAGGATGGAGGCCGAGGTGCACATCCTATGCGGGCAACCAAGGAGTGCGAGGGCCACTTGGTTAGTCCATGTCACGTGACGACGCGAGGCAGAGTGTAGCCGAGGAACACACTCTGGGTCATGTGGATGGCGTGCTCACTCCGCACCACATGGGGGCTATTGTATAGCTGGACGTTGTTCCCTCCTTCCTCGTTAGTGGCTAGTATCTAATCACGCAGTGTTGTATAGTGCAATTTCTAAGGCTGTGAGCTTTCTTTAGAATTATTGATGATTTTCTAGTGATTGTGAAAGCTGACACCTTGTTATATTTGATTGTGATGGTTTAGCCACACTTTGTGATTTTATTTGCTCGTAGCCCTCGTGGTTACATTTGATTTAGTGTTGAAATTGTGCACATTTGTTTCTTTATTGTTGAAATTGAATACTTGTTTTCTTTTAATTATGGCTTTGGTGGCTAAACTAATTTATCCTTATTATTTTCGAGGTCGGCTATGTGTTGTATTGTGATTCCTCTCCAAGGACGTATGAGACGGACTTGAGAGAGTGTATACGAGGAAGTAGGCGCAGGGAACCTTGAGGATGGGGGTATGTGAGGCTATTTTAATAGCTAGGACCCACTACCCACCTATGTGTGATGACTATCTCTTGGAGGCTAACCACCTTGTACAACAAGAGATGGGTCATAGTGGTCTTGTTTGGATGGTCTCGCCATGTGTGTGTGGCCTAACACCATCAAGCCACTGAGTGTGAGGTATGGATTATGTGAGATGGATATTGGCTCTTGGCTCATGGATTATGTATCATGGATTAGTATGCTGCTTTCCGGCGTCCAGATGGACTCTTGTGTAGCCTTGTGATGTGCTTTTACCAGTGATGTGATTGTGTATGTATGTGTTAGATGTATATTTCTTATGTGTTGTTGCTTATTGATGTAAAAGAGGGATAACCACACTATCTTAAATGTGGGTATATTGTGACTCTGTGGTATAAATGGATTGGATATTATTGAGAATCGTAAATTGTGACTTAAATATGTTACTAAAACATGATATGGTGTGTATTTTTGTTAATTTCAAGTAATCATTTGATGTGTTCTACCTTCTATGATATTTTGAAGATGATGTTGTGTAAATGGAAAATTGAGTTAATAGGAGTACTTGCTATTGTTATTAATGTTGAAACCCAGTATGTTATTGTAAGAGATGTAAGGAATTATAAATAAAAGTAGTTAAGAAGATATTGTTTTCAAATGTGAAGCCGAATAGTGATTCTAATTGCAATGATTCAGAAAGAGGGTGTACATCAATTATAGATTAGAGAAATTTTGGTACTAATGTGGTTATGTTTCCATTTTGAGCCATGTGACTTCCAGGAGTAAGTCGAGTTTTAGGGGGGGAGGATGTAGTACCCCTCCATTCTCACCTGAGATGTGAAGGTAGTCTGGCTAAGGAGTCGGAAGAAAAAGAAAGGACAAGGGCTTCTAATGGTATTTTTTTATGTTGGGATTGAATTAATTAAATAAGGGTAATATTATTTATTAATATGTTAGATTAAATTGTATTTAATATTTAAATGTTTTATTTATTTTAAAAAAAAAAGTCTTGAGTTTATTAAATGTTAATTAAATAATAAAATTGTGTTTATTATTTTAACTAATTATCTTGTTGAGGATAATTGTTAGAATAAATTAAATAAATTAATTAGATAATGTGCTTTGTAAGTAAAAGTTGTAAAAAGCGGAAATTAAAACAAAAAAATATTGAAAATAGAAAAATAAATAAATAAAAGAATGAAAAATATGAAAGAACGAATGGGAATTGAAATTTAACGAAAAAGCTTGCTTTTTAAAAGATAATTCCTTTTATTTATGATTTTTACAGCTTTTAAAAAAAAGGGGTTTTTGAATCAGTTATATGGTATGCTCTGGTATTTAAGTTTTGAGGGCCGGACTGGGGAGGGGACTAACTCTCGCCTTCTATGTTATGATTTCCATTACTAATTTGGCTTCAACCATATTGTAAGAGGAAACGAAAGAGGGTAGAGTGGAATAGAAAACGAAAGGAGGGGAGAGAGAAGAAGAGAGAAGTCCAGTAGGCCATTGACACCATGTGGAATAGTAGCTGCAAAAGTATCATCTTCTGGTCGAGAAAAGAAAAAAAGAGGTGAAGGTCTAAGAAAGAAAGGAGGAGGTGGGTAGTTACACGAAAGGTGAAATTTTACAGAGGTGGATTGCCATGAACAGGTTAGATACTATCAAAGAATTAAATCTAGGATAGTACCATCGAATTTTATGCTCTATCGATTGGTTTTCACGTATTTTCATTTTGCATGGTTGTCTCTACATATTGTAATAAAGATCTAAGTCTAAAATTAAAAAAAAAAATTAGATTGAGTGCTTTTGATTGTATATTGGAATTTATGAAAATATTTATTATTCTTGTTCTTCAATCTGCATGTATTCATTTCATCTTCCCTGCTGGGTATAGATCACCTTTGATCTGCAAAATCATTTCCCGAAACCCCATGGCCCGTAAATATATGTACCATTATGTTGCGACCTGAATATGTTCATCTCCTTATTCCAATGACAGGTGATATTCATCCTTGACTTGCAACACTATATCTAATATTTGTGAATGTTCATACTTGTTTTCCACCACTTGCATGCATCCAAATCCCTGTTAGTTGACCTGCAAAACGAACACACCTTCCCAAGCGTAATTGCTCGAAAGTTACTAAATCCTTTCTATAAATTTGTGTTGTGCCTATCCTGCGAGCATGGTTGTTTATCAAATCTCAAATGTTTTACCAAGTATTTTGAAAGTTTTTTTCTGTGCACCATCTTTTGTTGCATACAATTCTATCGATACCATTACAACTGCAATATCTGATATATAAACTTAGCAATATGAATGGTAAAAGTAGAAGTTTTAGGATTTTTCAGGAAACGACAATTAAAGGGAAGAAAAGTAATCCCGAGCCTCATAAAAACATTTTCTCATGGCATGCTATGATTGCAGTTTGCATGCATGGACGACAATTTAAGGATTGTTTTTATTATTCTATTCCTATTTGCCATTTTTGACTTCCTCATTTGGTATTTGGTGTGCCCTCACTCAAACCTGAAATGTAACTGTAAAGTTTTCTCGACATTCCTCTAATTTAAGGAAAGGCATCCTTCCTATCAAAATTCTATTTTTTTTGCTATTGTGTATCATCTGAAGGAAATTCGTATGCATAATTTGACTTACGGAATTTGATCAAGCGAATAATCAAGGGTCTGATTTCGGTTTATATACATATTTAGCATCTGATTTTCACAATCTTAGCTTATGATTCCTTTTAGATGTTATTCTAGTATTGTAAGAGTTCGTTGATTTACCAAATAGGGCTTACTGCCATGTGAAGTTAGCATACCCTCCTTACACTGAACCACGTCGCTATTTGATATGGTATCAATGGCGCACATATCCTAGGTCAATTTCTCTTTCAACAATCTTGAAGTTGAATGCAGAATGCAGTGTGGCCATTAGAATATACTCGGAGGTTCCTAACAACTATAATAGCCGTTGGAGGACCATGTTTAACAAGCCAAATGCAATTGCTAGCTTCTCTTTAACGTGGTAAATTAATGATTTGAATATGAGAATACCCTGCTGTCTTCAGTCGCCAAACCATTTGCTCCAACTTTGTATATGCCTCCTTCTTTGCATCCCCTTATCTTCACTAGGGGTATCGAACTACAGTAAAGGTTTAATCTATGTCGGCTGCTTAGAAAATTCGATGATATACTGATGTTTGATACATTTTCACTGCAACGTCTGATAGCTATAGTGGAAACCTTAAGCCTTGGCACTGGTTGTCTTTGTTGGATTTCCTCTTCCTGTAGACGTGCTTTATTTCTAATTCTTAATCTCCCAAGTAATCTTGTTCCTCAGATTAATTCAATGTTTCCTCTGCTCAATCAGCATTCAATAGCCATTGTGTTTCATATTTCAAATTCTATTTAATGACTTCTTTAGTTTTGCGAATATGTCTATGTGATATGAAGATGGATATATTAGAGAATAATGTAAATAAATAACCATATATAAACATATATGGGTTCGAGCTTTTATACAAATGTTTGAGTAACTTTATATGAATACTTTCTTTTAACCCTGGTTCAACTATTTTGTAAGCAGTAGTAATAAATTATATATATAACTATATATGAATAGAAGGAAATGATATGGGAACTCGCTGAACATGTTTCCTATTAGGGACACCACCTATTGCTATGGATAATGACAGTAAGCTTACATATAGGAAAATTAATTCATATTTAAATTTTGTATTGTTGATTTCAACAGTAATTCCTTTTCCTTCTATAATCAGATTGATTTCTATTAGTTAGATTTTGGATTACATAGTCACAAAGTTTTCAAAACTCAAAGCTAGATGATAGGTTTACTTATATTATTGAGATGTTATCCACAAAATAATAGTGTGTCACTTACACCTAAATTATTCATGGAGTGGTAAATGAGTAGATTCCAAGGAAACCAAAGAAAGGAATAGAGATTATTTTTCATATAGATTGAGTCATACTCTAATTGTTACAATTAATAATTGGTTTTGAAATATTCTCTTTTGGTGGAAAAATTTATTGAATTATGTTAATATTAGATATATTCAAATAAGGAGTCAAACTCAATGATAATTGAAGTATTTCATAATTATTAGAAAGTAGAACTCTAGAATAAATTATTCTTAATACCTTTATGGTAGAAGTTATTTCTAGAATATGTTAACAATGGTAATTTATACTTGTATTATGTGAATTTAACCCTAGATTCTTTATAGATATCCTATAGTTTTCTTAAGGGAGATAATCAATCATTAAGTATATAGTTTTTTTTTGTCTTCTCGTTTTTTGTTCAATTCCTTTGGAGGTTGTGAGTGTTTGACTATTGTTTATCCTATTCACATAATCTGTGTCCACCAATTCTCTTGTACTCAAACGAGATCACTAGGAGAGCTAGTGTATATGTTCCTTGTTGAGTTTTTATTTTGAGAACACACTATAGTTATTGTGTTTCTATTTAATAGTCGTTAATGGCTACTGTTTTATGCCTCGTGACCTTTCCTGTGCAAGTATGTATAAATATTGGAGTAGGCTACTTTTATTTTATTTTTGCAAGAATGTGCTTAACTAGTTCAGCAGTCTTCGGCTTCACCTAAGTGGGTGGCAGCCGCCTAAGAAACTGTCTGGGGTGATGGACCCTAGAAAGGGTTGCATACCCACTCTTCTTGTATGTACTTTTGTTTGGGTCACATAATGCTTATGAATAGAAATTTGAGTTTAGCGCGTATTTGTGGTTCGGTGTTACTTTTGTGTTGGAATAGATTCCTCCTTGAAAGTCTTTCGAGTGAACCCTTGGTTGGTCAGTCAATGAGTTGGAGCAGCTCAAGTTGTCGAACTACGGTGCCTCTGCGAATTATATACGTAGGCAAGGCCATCGAGTGATGAGCTCCCGAGGCATTAGGTCGAGCCCCTAGGACTGTTCTTCTGAGTCTTGTTTGAGTCTTGTCATTTATCTCCGGTAATGTAAAAACTATCATTGATTTATATAGCTTCTCTTAGTTATCATGTGCTAACTATCTTTGATCTTATGGGTGTGCCAAGTCATGTAGACCTTGCAGGTATAGGCATTGGGAGCAAGGACATGTCGATAAAATAGAATGTAAGAGGTATGTTAAGCTGACCCCAGTAAGTAGACTCTATTGCCAAAGTTAGTAAATCACTTCTATCTTGTCTTGTAACTTGTGTGATCATTGAGTATAGCTATAAGTAGTGAATAGTGTTGTTGTTATCTTTGTTTCGTTGTTAGTTGTTTGTGAAGTAACCTCGCGTGCTCCAGAGAACTAAGTGTACTAGTGTAATGTAAGGTGTGATATGTTTATGGTTAATGTTCTGGTATGTTCAATTGTAATGTTTAAAAAAAAAAATTATTTGCTTTGTCTGTGTTCTCTGAGTTGCATGGGCGTTAATGTGTATGAAGATTGTGGTAGATGCAATTCACTCTTCCCTTGTAGTAGAATTCAATGTATTAAAATATCATATGGTTAAATTATTTTCTAACACTCTCTAGGATCACAAGGTTTCAGAGACCTTTGAACATATGAGAAATGATGTAATAATTATAGCAATTGAAGCTTCAATAAGATTTCAGTAGATTCTACCCAACTAGAGTTTATGGTGTAAGTGTTATAATCCATTGCTTACAAGTAGTGGAAAAAGGAAGAGAAAGTATCGCTGATTATAAGAATAAATAGAAAAAATATAAATTTAACAATTATTTAAATATAATGATAGATTAATATGGGAAGAAAATAAATTTTTTGATGAAATTGAGTAGGAAGATTATTACCTAGTGGTGTTTTAAATAGGATATGGGGATATTAAGAAACTGGTATCAAGATTGAATTCTAATGACAATTTCACATCCTTTTAGAAGCATAGCTTTTTTCTCTATTTGATCCTAACTACCTTCTCAAAAAATTGATGAAATGACTCTTTAGAGGAGTAGGATACACTAGAATGGATGGACAAGTAAAATAATGAGCACACTAGGAAACTAGATACCTCTATTATTGGTATAACTACCTAAATAAGTTACCACATGGATATGGTTAGTTAAATATTCTCTTGTTTCACATATTTGAAAAAATAGGATTTTATATTGTAGGAAAATGGCTTAGAGATGTGCCAACATGAGATTCTTGAACCAATTTCTTTCCCTCCACACTGCATAAAATAAGGATAAAAAAATGGACATGACACATCAAGGTGGAAAACCTCACTACTAACATCCAAGTCTCAATACTGATTCCTAGGGAGATGATAACAAGACCCATTACAATATCCAACACAAGTAAAAGGGAAATTAAAGAAAAATAAGGATTAGATGTGGCAATAGAATTTTTTTGAGAAAAAATGCATATGAAACTTCACAAGATTGAAAAAGAAGATGAATAGGAGTTGCAATGACTTAATTATTATTCAATAAGTGATTCCATGAGTCCATTAAATCTTCAAAGAATGAGAGTAGAAAAATGTTGTGAAGAAAAAAAATGCTAGAAGAGGAAACACAAGGATGTGTTAGCTACATGATAGACTCTACCCACATATCAACATATAAGATTAACATTTAATATATCCATATTTATTCTCCTATTTTGAGTACCCCATGTCTTTCCTCTCCTCTATAAATATCATTTCCCTTATAGCACATCTTTTTATGCACCATCTCCATATAAAAAATTTCCTTCATCCCCTAAGGTGGCACTTAGTATTGCTATACCACCTAGTCATCAACATAATTTTAGCATACATCCCTATTTCATCTTTCATTAGATTCCCTTTATTTCCTTCATCACTTACCATCAAGGATTCTCCTATCCCTATGTAGGCCTTATTCCTCCTTGATTATAGTAATATTCAGTCCTATAACCACTACCTACATTAAAACTCAACCCACCCCTTTCACCATCCCTTCACCTATATAAATAAAAATTTCTTCTTTCAATTTAAAAGCTATTTATTTTTAATAAAATAAATTATCCATAAAATTCTATTATTACCATTAAAGAAACTATTGTAAACATGCAAGTGAGTAAGAAACTCCCCCTTTTCTCATCTATCTCCTATCCTCCATAATTCTTCAACCTTGTTTTTTGTAGACACTTAAATAGTCATAATTAACATTATGCATTTGATTCAGATTAATTAACATTATGTCCTCCTAAATAATTTATGCACAAACCAATTAATTAAATAATATTTATCATTTAGTTAAATTTATCAATATCTACTATTAATAAAATAATTAACTTTATCAGATTAATTCATCCTCTCCTGACTAATGTTCATCACATTTAATTAAATAAATTTATTTATTTAATTAAAGTCCCAATGTCCTCTCATTTGATTAGATAAACCTAATTATCTAAACAGATTTCATAAATCCCCTAACTCGCTCAAGTTGATTAATTCTGAATCAATTAAATTTAATTTCCTAATTCTCATTACCCATGTCTCTATCTTTTGAATCCACCTTGGTTGAGTAAACCCATGGTCAACTAACCAAGTTGCACATGAAAATAATTTCTTCTAATTAATTAAATAGCCTATTTTCCTCTCAAAGACATATTCTTTGGAATATTCCCTCGGCTTGATTTTTCCTCCAAATACTTTAAATAGCCTATTACAAAGGTCTAAAATGCTCTTACAATTGAGCTACCTTTGCCTTAAATGGCCTCTTACATCTCAACCAAATTCATTCAATTCTCTTAAATTCTCTTACAAATTCACCTACATGCATTAAACTCTTCACATTCTTCAAAATGTGCTCCACATACATCCCCATGGCTTTCAATAGCCTTGTGACAAGTTTCACAATGCTATTGGTCTCCATTTTAGTCCCACATTCACCAATTTCACCCATTATTTAACCCTTGAGTCCTATAAGTAGAGTCCTTCTCCATTGAATATGGATCCACAATCTCATGCAATCTTACTATAGGCATATTCATCCATAGAAATCACTCATTTTCATGTCATTTTAGCTTTGTTACCATACTTTTGCATCATTTTCATCATCTACAAATCAAGAGGATTGTGGAGCTTATCAAAGGGATTGGGAAAGGGCCACTTTTCACATCAAAGTGACACCAACCCCCCTATGGGATGGAGGTTTGTTATATTTATTTTGTTAACATGCTTTCATTTGTTTTCATTTATGCTTTTGTTTCACGTTTTCATTTTTTTTTATCAAGAATATCATAGGAAATGATGTTTATGCTAATTTGAGTGACTAACCTCATTTGTGCTATCTTTTTTTAGCTTGGTGTAGATTATCATTCACAATTTTATATGGCCAAGAAACCATTATTCTCACTCATCTCTTTTTGAGTTCTTCTAAGTTCATAAAACCATCATTGGTTATAATGTTCCCCACTAATATGATTCCTTTAGAGAAGTTTCATGACCCTTGAAATAAAGAATTAGATGCTTTCAATAGATATAAAAGTGGGAAAGAATCTCATTACAATCCAACATAGTCCAAGCATACCATAATGCAACATATACAAAAAATGGAATAATTTGGTCCCAATCACATGTATATGTAGCATGGGAGAATTATTTTAAATTCATAGAGCTCTATGGACCTAATGATGGAAAATGTTTGGGTTATGGGTTACACATCAATGAAAGATGCTTTATTTAATTATCAAGTAACCAAATTAATATAAATAATTATGATTATACGTCATAAACATAAATAATATTGATTGAAGAAATTAAGAATGTTGGAGGAATGTTTTATAATTTCATGTTTTATTGTCAATTAAGGTTAGGAAAATTAAAAGAGATTTTGTAAATATGAGACTATGATGTAGACGATATCAAAGGACATTATCAGGTTGTCACAATCTTGTAGCCAATACATACCACACACACAGAGATACATAACACAGGTCAACAACTCTCTTTTATTTATTTTGAGCATACTATAGGATTACATTCAAAAATTACATCTAAAAGGAAATCCCTATTCTACTTCACACATGCTCTACTCTCTAAATCTCTCTTCTTTGAGCTCTCTTCTTGAACTATAGATTTTTGGAACCACAAGGCTCTCTAACTCTTCTAGGGTTTTGCACATAAAAGGAGAGAGGTAGGCCAAAAAAGATATCTAGGTTCATTGTAATAAAGGATTGTATGATGATTATATGACTAAATGAGATGATCTAAGTGTAGTTATAGGAACTAATTGACTTATTATGTATGCAAAACCTAAGAAATGTGACTTGGTTGAAAATACATTATGTAATGAAAAATCACCTATAAATGAATAGTAAAGTGCAATAGAAATGAACCAAACTAAAAGTATGCACCTAGAATCATGATGAATGTTGAAAATTGTTTTTGAAATGCTACTGATGCTGATTTTCAGGCTTGGCGGGACTCATTCACCATTTTGGGTGAATCAGTTCTAGTTCTGCAAAACTGAGTTGGAACCTATTTCTAACAAAATGGTACTTAAAAATGTAGAAAACTCAAAATTGACCCTGGAGTGGGACTCATTCACCACTCATGGAAAATAATTCCACTTTTTCATTTCTATATTTTCAAAAATGGAATCCAGAGCTTCCAATCTGCACTTTGACTTCCTATGGGTGTTTGCTTCTGAAACTCTGATTTAAGGGTTTGAAAATGAGTTTTTGTTGATATTTTTACTTGTTGAATGAGGTGAAGACTTTAGCAACCGTGCAACTTGATCTTAAATGATTTCCAAGCTTCCAAGAGTCTTAAATCTACAAACACATAAGAAGAGAGGAATAAATGTTAAATGTTAGGGAATGGGGGTTTTCCTTGGTCAAACCCGTTTTAGGTAATTAAACCAAAATAGAGAAATAATGTAATGAAAAATGCAATAATGGAGTTGATTACCTTTCCATGATGTTTTATCTTGAAATTTTGCAACAAAACATAGAGGATCTACTCTTCAATTTCTGAAAATTGATCTTGAATGACTTGTAATGAAGAAACACTAAGTTGCTTGACTTGAGATGGAAGATTGGTGGATGAATGAATGATAAGAGAGATGGTAGATGTGAAATGAGGAGGAAAACACTTATTTATACACATTTGTACCTTAGTAACCTGATGATACTTCATCATAGGTCGACATCAAGTGATTTTGAATAGAAAATTGAAAGAAGATTTACAATATTTTAATTTTGGAGCCAAGGGGGACTCATTCGCCACCCATGGCGAATGGGTGTCAGGAATTAAGTCACATTTAATGTTATTTTTTAGGTTTACATTCAAAAATACACTTGATTAAAGCTTATAAAGGCATAAAGGGGTCAAATAAAGCATAAGAAAGGTGTAAATAGTGAAGTTGAGCCTAGAAAAGTGTGAAATATTATTACAAAACTTTACAAAACTTCAAAATAGGACTTTGCAAGTGATTAAAAGGTGGTTTTTAGGTGAATTGTAATGAGTAGAGTCTAGAAAAGTGTAGAAATGTTTTACAACAGTTCACAACACCTTCACAAGAAGCATATTATTTAATTTTCAAGGGTCCAAGAGATAGTGTGGGGCTGCATAAAATTCCTCACAACATCTGAATCAAGGCCTCATTAAGTCAATTTATCATGAATTATTATCATGTCAAGCAAAGGGTACTTTTTTCTACGACACATTTAGCCCCCACTTTAGTGAGAGGATGAACTTGCTTCAAAATCACACTAAAATAGACATTCAAGAGAGATTTGAGTTTATAGATGCAGATGAAAAAGAATAACAAAGATCAAAGGAGGTGGTCAAGCCCCCAGGATCAAAGATCCTAAGTCAAACCAACAAGATACAAAATCATGCATGAATAGGGTGAAAAAGATGTGCTCACTCTGGGGCCATAGAACTTCGGGTCATCCATAGGGTGAGTTGTCCCACAAAAGTAATTTAAAAAATAAAAAGGTGTATCAAGATTCAACCATTTTTCCAACTAGTTGTGGATCAAATCTAGGCTATTTGTCCAAAAGAAAAATGCATACTCACTTTGGGGTGACAAAACTCTTTGTTGTCCATCAAGTGAGAAACATACACTAGTTGGTACATGCACTCACAAACACATAGGTTGCTATGGGGAAAGTCATGCCTTAGAATGGGTTTCCCACTCAACCATACCAAAGTTATACCTCCTAATAAATTTAATAAGGTTCCACAAAGGAAAAATATTTTTTTGCTTTATGAGGTAAGCAAAACTTTGTATGCTTGATACTCATAGATGTTGTTAATGTAGAATAGTGTAAGGATTGTTCAAATGGATTTTTCTTTGTTTGTGCAATGTCTCATCTTAGGGAACATCATGTTTAATGTCTCCAAGAGAGGATAAGTGCAAACGATAGATGTAAGACCTCATCCTAAACAACATTGTACCTAATGCTTCCAAGAGAAAGAAAATCACACAATGAAATGTGAGTGGTGATACATATTCCCCCACTTTAAACTAGTTGTAAACACTAGTACTATGAGAAATTGCTTTAAAGTAGAAGAGAACATGAGAGCTTACTCGAAAAGCCCTATGCTAGGTCATATGTTGTCGATAAGCTACATCATGAATAGGGGAGTATGTCATATGCGAACCAACTTAAGGCATGTCATCCACATGCCAAGCTTGCTCTTATATATTCATGAAAGGTTAATAACTAGCCAAAGGAGGCAACCACAAGTGACATATGAGGACAAGGCTACTAAACTCCTTGTCCCCACTTAGTGTAGGAAAAAGGTGAGCCAAAATGATTGATAGAGATGCATGCTAGAGTGAAAATAATTAACAGTTAGAGGAATTAGGTGCCCCCCATATAGGGCAGCACACCAAACTCCTAAAAATGTTGGATTTTATGACTCGAGGAATTACATTCATTAGTGGAGTGACTATGAACTCTATGATATGCATAGAATGAAGTCTTCTAAAAGCATTTCTTTCCAGTTCTAGGAGGGAAGGTAATCAAGTGATCTTGGAGGAGTCCTGACAATGTGCCCTCTTCATCAATGGTAGAAGGTGGTCTTGTGATTGGTGTCAAAGATACATCTTGCTTAGTAATGGTTTTCATATCTTTGCAAGACTCTTTAGATTGCAATATTTTATTTTCTCCATAATAGGAGGGTATAAAATTTAACGAATTCAAATAATGAATGGTTTGTGAGATGATGTTGGCATTAAGCGAAGGTGTATTTTTTTGTTTCATATTTTGTAAAGGATGATTTTCAAGACCACTAGTGTTGATGACTTTAGGATGGATGACTGTTGAGGATGATTCAGGAGTGTGTTGTGTAGTATTGTTGATGTTGAGTGAAGACTTGTTGATCTTGATCAAATGACAATAACCAAGACCATGAGTTTTCTTTTGTGTGATAGGGTCAATAGGGTTTTGGATACCTTGTTCTCGAGCACCACATCCTTTTAAACTATAGCCAATTTGTTTCATGAGGTCATAAAATTTTCCATAAATATTCTTCATTTCTTTTAGTTCGAGTGGTGATTGGTCATAAGCATAAGCATCGTCAAAGGAGATTTTGTAGTTTTATTTTTTGTCTAAAGTGGTTGAGGTAGATACTTTGGAAAGATCATTTGAATGTTGTGTTGACATTATTGTTGGTTGTTCTTGTGTATTATCTTTCTTTTGTGTGAATATGTATTCACCCATAAATGATGGTGTGAATTCTAAGAATCCCCAATCGTCACCAAATAATTTAGACACTGATTCCTCATTGTTTTGTTTTATTTCAAGAGGGTCTATATTGGATGTTGGAATCAATGTTTTTAGTAGACTTGTAACTCCTTTTTCAAGATGCAAGCAACTTTCAGGCTCGGGGTCTATTTCAACTTGATAAATTTTATTGTTATAGACATATTTCATTATACGATGAAGGGTTGAAGGCACTACATTCATCTCATGAATCCTTGGTTTTCCTACAAGAAGATTATACAAAAGATCATAAGGCATGACATTAATAGGAGTTTTCAAAGTACATCCACCCCTACTATAATAGGAAAAGTGATTATACCAACTAGTTTCTTTGTTGTATTGTCAAATCCTCAAATAGATAAGGAATCAGGTTTTATTTATGACTTGTCAACACACAATCTATCAAGGAGATTCACACTACACACATTAAGGGTAGAACCATTATCAATAAGGGTTTTCTTTATCCCTATCCGATTGTATTGAGCAATGATCATGAAAGCGTCATTTTATTTTTGCAACTCTAAACGCGGAGGGAGCTCATGTTGATGGAAAGTAATGTCTAGATTTATTTGATTTGTTCAATGGATTGAAGTTGCTACATCATTTGGAGTTGTACCAGAAGTAACTACAATTTGTTTTAAGGATGTTTGAAGAATATTCTGGTAATTTGGTGAGTTCTGAAGTAAATCCCAAAGGGAAATATTTGCATGAGTATTCTTTAATTTTTCAACAATATTATACTCCTTTGTGTATGGAAGGAAATGAGGAGCACTAGGTGGATTGGGTCAAGGTAAAGAGGATGGGGTTGGTTGTGGTAGTTGTAGATTATTTTGAGTGTTATATGTATGAGCAATGGTATGATTACTTAGTTGTTGTGATACATTATTCTTAGGTGGGTAAAGGACGTGTTCGGGTTTGGTTTGAGGTGGAGGTTTATGTGAAGGGGGGTAAAGGATGAGTTGAGGTTGAATAATGTTAACATCCCTTAGCATGTGAGAGTCTATATCAATATTGTGGTTCTTTCCTTACATCATGATATCCTTCGTAGGAGGAGGGTTTTTAGGAGAACTAAAAACCAAAGTTGCTTAACATTAAGGTTGGTTCTTTGAAAAGGACTCCATCACAAGTAAGGGAATGCTTAATCATTAAATTGTCTTGCCCAAGAAGGGTTGTGTTAATTGAAGAGGGACAATGAATATTCTCATGATTGTCATCAATTGTGTTTTCTAACAATAACATATCTTCTTCATAACTAGGAGACATACTAGGAGAAGGAAAAATGTTGTCATGATTATTTATGGTTGTATTGTCTTGCTTAAGAAGAATTTTGTGAGGTGAAGGGGGACATCTAAGATTCTCACGATCTTAAAAAAATAGGTTTTCTAACATCAAAGTATCATCTTCACAACAAGGAGAGATACTAGGAGAAAAATAAATTGTAATGCCATGATCATCTAAGGTTATGTTATTTTGGTTGTGAATGTTTTGTCCACTAAGAGAGGTAAAAGGAGAGAAACAAATAGGATTCTCAAAACTCTCATTAATTGATTCTTCTACTAAAATATCTTTATTACCAAGAGGAGAGATATTATGAGAAGAACAAGTATGATTGTTAGGAATGGCCCAAGTTGTAATCTCTTTCACTAAAACACTCTCATAGGGAGGGGACAAGAAATGTTTCTTAATATTTCTACATATGCAAGGTACTAGGATTTTTTGAATAAGAATGAAAATCACATGTAACCATTTCATGCAATGTTTCAGTAATATGAACAATGTATATGCAAAGAGACAAAACACTCTTATCCAATTTATCCAACAACTTAAGAATGTAAATAATGTATATGCAAGAATGAAAAGTAATTTTACCAAACTAAGGAATTTTTTTATGAATGGAAATATTGTATATGCAAAAGTGAAAAGTAATTTTATCAATGTTATGCAAAATTGCAGAAAGGGAAGCATTTTTAGATGTAATGATGTGTGCAAATGAAGATATTTGAAGAATGAGTAATCTAAAATGATGTTTTTAAGTGAAATGCATAAAAAAAAGTTCTAGAAATTTTCTAGACTTATATGATGCTAGGAGGCTTAGGAAGCACAAAAATGAGGTTTCTGATGCTATAATAGTCAGTTAAAAATCTGCATAGGGATTGATTTGCCCAGCATGGCAAATGAGTCCCAGTAAGGGGCTTTTGCAAAAAGAATTTTAAATTACTTTTTATATTTTTATCGCCGCGACGTAACGCTTATGATGGGATTCATGACTTCAAAATTTGCTGAAATTATATGCAAAAATGCAAGCTAAGTGACCTTTTACTAATGCAAAAAATTGAAACCCTAGATACAAAACACTAAAAAATCTAATGCATGCAAGCTATTTCTAGGATGATAATGGACGCCAAATTAGGAAATAAAGTGTTCTAAAAGCAGGTTCACTAAAATGAACCTTATATTTTTGGCACCACAAGGCTCTCTAACTCTTCTAGGGTTTTGCATGTAAAAGGAGAGAGGTAGGCCAAAAATGCTATCTTGGTTCACTCAAATAAAGGATTGTATGATGCTTATATGACTAAATGAGATTATCTAAGCATAGTTATAGGAAATAATTAACTGATTATGTATGAAAAAGCTAAGAAATGTGACTTGTTGGAAAACACATTGTGTAATGCAAAATCACCTATAAACAAATAGTAAACTGCAATAGAAATGAATCAAATTGAAAGTGTGCACCTAAAATATTGATGAAGGTTTGAAATTTCTTTTGAAATGATACTAATGTTAATTTTTAGGCCCGGTGGGACTCATTCGCCATTTAGGTCAAATTAATCCTAATTCTGTAAAACTAAGTTGAAACCTATTTCTGACAAAAGGGTACTTAAAAATGCAAAAAACTCAAAATTTACCCTGGAGTGGGACTCATTCACCACTCATGTTGAATGAGTCGACTTTTAAATTTTTGGATTTTCAAAAGTGGAATCCAGAGCTTCTACTTTGCACTTTGACTTCCTATAGGTGTCTGCTTCTAAAACTCTAATCGATGGGTCTGAAGATGAGGTTTTGTTGATATTTTGACTTGTTGAATGAGGAGAAGACTTTAGCAACCTTGCAACTTGATCTTCAATGATTTCCAAGCTTCCAAGAGTCCTAAATCTACAAACACAGAAGAAGAGAGGAATAAATGTTGAATGTTAGGGCATGGGGGTTTTCCTTATTCAAACCCCTTTTAGGTAATTAAACCAAAATAGAGAAAGAATGTAATGAAACATGCAATAATGGAGTTGATTACCTTTCCATGATGTTTGATCTTGAAATTCTACAACAAAACATGGAGGATTTTCTCTTGAATGTCTAAAAATTGATCTTGAATGACTTGTAATGAAGAAACCCTAAGTTGCTTGACTTGAGATGGAAGATTGGAGGATGAATGAATGATAAGAGATGATAGATGTGAAATGAGGAGAAAACACTTATTTCTGGCAAGATTTGTGCCTGAAAATCTACTATGTTCTATCACAGATGCACGTGCGATTCTTAGCACAAAAATTAAGAAGATTTAAAAGAGCCAAATTGGGAGCCAGGTCTACCGCCCATCACCACAACCAAACCTGCACTTTGGAAAATGGTGTCGAATTAAGCTCACATTTCTAATGTTATTTTGCCTAAGCTTTTACTAAACATACTCTACTAAAGCTTATAAGGGCTAAAGGGCCAAATAAAGCATAAGGAAAATGCAAAGAAGTGTGTTGGGCTCATAGAGCGTAACGGTAAAATTTGTTACAAGACATTAAAACACATCAAAATAGGACTTGGATAAGCATGAAAAGTGCATTTTAGGTGAATTGCAAATGAACAAAGCCCAGAAAACTGTGCCAAATAAGTTTTAAGCAACACTTCAAAAACCTAACAAAGAATACTTTAGCACTTGGGTGGCATCCAAGACTTAGTGTGGATGCATAAAATTCCTCACAACACATGAATCAAGGCCTCATTAAGTCAATTTATCATGAATTAATCATGTGTCAAGCAAAGGGTACTTTTTCTATGCCACACTTTTGTTAAACTCCAAGACAATTCTTCAAATTTTCCTATTTGGTTTGGCTCTCCCTTCTTACCAACCTCTCCTACTATGGGATACTCTACCACCACCACTCCCTTTCTCTTCCCAACATTGGCTATCCTTTTATATCATCCTCTTCCTATATGTCAGCCTTGGTGTTCATTTCTCCTCCTGTCATAGTATCACAATGTCATTGCCTCATTATTTGTAGCTTCATCAAGTTGTCCAATGGTCACATGGATCTTCTTGACAGTTAAATGTCTATTTGTATCATCAATTCTCATTCATCTGTGCTAGGTAACCATCTCCATCCAATGGTTT
>VDFB02188237.1:0-28197 GCA_007258455.2 Sequoia sempervirens | reverse complement strand
TATCAACATTCAGCAAAAACACACAAAAAAATCAGAAAAACGCAAAAAAAGAAAACAAAAACAAAACCCTTCCTATTCGCTGGTCAAAGACTTTGAAAAGACAAAACTCAGAAAATCAGATCAAATTTGGGTTGGGTTCTTTCATTATTGATACAATCTGCTGTCCCAAACGTGTAATTATTGTTGGAGTTTGAGGAAATAAATCTTATGCCGATAGTGCTTTGATCCAAAGTCTCAAGATCTTTCAGTGATATTGTTTTTATAATCTTTATTTCAGTTTACACCTCAAAAGTACAATGAGTCTTTGAGGGAATTTTGAAAGCAAGTTTATCGTTTCATGTTTTGCTTTTATAATCTTTATTTCAGCTTTCATCTGAAAATACAATGAGTCTTCCGGTGTGTTATGGAAATAAGTTTATTTAAGCTTTGTGTTAACCAAACCATTCCCTGTTTACTTCTAAATCCTCTTGCTCTAAATTTACTCGAGGAGATAGAAGCGTTATTAGTTTAGGCCTAGTTGTAGTTGAAGTTACGAAACCAGAGAAAACCTCAGCTGCAACACAAAGAGTTTTATAACCTTGTGCTCTCAGCTGAGATAAATAGATAAGAATTTAGTTTACTTTTTCTTTTTAAGCATAATCAACAAAAGAGGGAGCTTCCCCTCCTAATTTGAAGAGCAGTCTAACTGTGCATAGCTGTCTGTTTCCAATACGCACACTAGAGGTGCGAATTGAAACACCAACATACTTCATTTACACTATTTCATTTTGAAACTGACTATCTGCATTATTACACTACTTCAATTTTATTATGTAAATAAAACAATGGCAATGCATGTAACCTACAAATCGATCCCAAGGAGATCATTCCTCACCATTCAACCTTGAGATAAATTAGTATTGAACATGAGGATATGCCAAGAGGAGAAATGTCCTCCAATTTATTGGGGAGATGCGACAAGAATGGGATGTCAGTGTAAACCTATGAATTTAAATCCTTCTATGGAATGATCATGGATGATAATTGATTACTTGTTCATCTCTTCACCTTAGAACTTGCACTTGAGAACTACCTAGGAAATATATAAGGATATAACATTACCTATGATAAGATGATGTTTGGAGTTGCAATTGCTTGAGGACAAGCAATCTTGGGCGGGGTGGACTGTCATGTCCCCGAAATAGAACACCAAAATATAAAAATAATTAAGCGTTGAAATGCAAATAAATAAATAAATAAAGTAATGACAAAAATACATATTAAAAATATATACACATCAATAATTTAATATTATTATAATTGTCAATTTAAAATATTATATTCACAAATATTAAAATATATAAACTAATATAAATGAATATATATATATATATAAAGCAAACTATAAATATCATAATAATAAGGATATTCACAAGAAAATAATATTAAATAAATAAATAATAATCATAAAGGTATCGATACTAATAAAGAGGCATATTAATTATTATAAGGCAGCAGCAACTATTATAGCAACAGCCACATTAAGGTAAATGGCGGCAATTATAGTTAATAGCTATTTTATGAAAGGAAACGAATGAAAGGAAGTACCCCTTGGCCAGCGATATGAAGTGGTGCCTCCTTGCAAAGAGACAAAGGGGTATAAATAGGAGGAGAGATAGAGGAGGGAAAAGGCATCGAGTGAAATGAAGGAATGGGAATAAGCAGAAAGGGAATAACAGCAGCAACAGTGGTAAAAAAAGGGATGAGAGGAAAAATGGGTTTAGCACAAGCTGCATCTCTTCGGGTAATATTTGAGATAATATGAGATTTGATTCTGCAAAAAAAACATAGAATAGGATAAAGGCATAGTCGATAAATATATTCATGATTGTTTATTTCTATTTATAATATGTTCAGAAATCCATAGAGTAGGATAAGGGCATAGTCAATAGATATATTCATTATTGTTTTATGTTCAGAAATTCATAGAGTAGGATAAAGGCATAATCAATAAGATATATCCATTACTATTTATTTCTATTTGTAATATGTTCAGAAATTATAGAATAGAATAAAGGGATAATCACTAGACATGTTTATCATTTATTTTCATTTATAATATGTGTACACTGCTAATCTGCATATTTATAATCCATTATCTATTTACACTATTATGTTCATGTTCCACCATGGTGAGGAAGAAGGATTACAAGGGGAGGCAAAGGGGTCTCTTCTAGATATGCCACCCAGTGGGGGACAAGATGAGCCCACAAAGGGACAAGGGGGTACTTGCCTCTGGGGTATCCGAGGGTACTGCCTTTGGGTCTAGATTGATCGCCAGAGTAACCATTGTAATCACACCTTCCTACGATGGTGTAACAAGAGGGGAGGATCAATTATGGGAAATGGAACAAGGATGATGACAAGGGGAATAAGAGTCTCACTAGGTCATCTCATATGAATGGCATGCACCACATGAGGCCAAGGGGATCCCCTCATATGCATGGCATGTGCCACATGAGGAGGGAGAGACCGTGATATCCTATCAACATCCTCTTCCATGTGACCCATAATTGAGCAACCCCAAGGGACTAAATCAATTCAAGGTAACCTCTAGGGCCCATTGCTTGGAAAATTGATAATTTAGAATAGATTTGGTATAACTCCTATTTGGGACATTACAAGCCTATATAACATACAGGAGAAGGGCTAGAGAAGAAGGCTTTGATTTGTTTGCTTCAAATTCATCAGAAGAGGAAAACATGCGTGAAAGACGTGAAATGGGTGATAGACATGAGATACGTAAGGGTAGTACATATTAGATCCTCAATGACCTTGCTAGAAGTCAACAACAGGTAGTGCAGCTCCTAACTCAGCTGATGAATGATAGAAACATTGCTGGTAACAATGGTAACAATGGTACAAATGGACATAATGGAGGCAACGGGAATGATGAGAACAATGCAGAAGGAACCAATACACATATACTTGCACATAGTCATGCTAGGACAGCTAGAAGGGTAACTCCTAGGTCTCTAATGCCTCATTTTTTGGGAAGTCAACCTGCTGGTAATCCAGGACAGCAAGCACAAGGTGAGGGTTTCACTGATTATTTGAGGGAATATCAGTCCCTGGGAGACGAGTTCCATGCAGCCATGATCTTACAGGATTTTTTTGCTATAAAATACAGAAATAGACCCAGAGATCACAATAGGGGCCCTTAGAATTAGGACTTGCAACGTAAGGTGGGCAAACTTTCTATCCCCTCATTTGATGATTCCAGTAAGTGCCCTGCTAGATCACGGGTTTAGAAGTTGGACACTTATTTCCAACTCAACCCGATGTTGGAGTCAAAGACAATCAAGTATGCCACTTTGCATTTGGAGGGTGAGACTCATGAGTGGTGGTACCATGGGCTAGTTGCTTTGGGCCATGCCAGTGTCATATCATACCTGGACTTTACACAGAAACAGATGGATCGATTTGATCAAAAGAATCCTAAGCTTCACTTCAGAGAGTTGGCACAACTCAAGCAGAGCAGTACAGTTGATGCATACATTGTTGAGTTTCAAAGGCTCTCGATTATTGTTTTGGAGGTGTTGGAGCACAAGTTAATCATGTTGTTCATGGAGGGTCTTTCAAAGCCACTTTGTGGGTGGATCAAGGCCTTCAAACCAGAGTCCACAGGATGTGATCATACGGGCTCGTGATATGGAGCATTCAGTACCCAAGAGTAAGTTGCCATCCAAACCTTTCATACCTCAGAAAAACAAGGATAAGAAACCCTTTCAGAAAAAGTGGCCTAAGAAGAACAAATAGGATGAAGAGGCTCATAGAGAGTTAAGAAGAAAATAGTTGTGTTACCATTGCAAGGAGCATTGGGAACCTAGTCACTGATGCAGGGGTAAGGGCAAGGTTCATTACATTGAGGTGGTGTCTGACAATGAGGATGAGAGAGAGGTTGGACAGGTACAAGGCAACAATGATAGTAGTTCAAAGGATGAGCAGCCTTTGGTGGAGACTAAGAGCGGTGCCATCGCTACCATCTCAGGTACTCCCAGGTTTAATTCCTTCAGAGTTAGGGGAGTTGCAGGGACAACGTGTTACAGTGTTGATCGATAGTGGGGCAACCCACAACTTCGTTGATTCAACCTTAGTGGCTAAGAGGGGTATACCTACAAAGAATTTTGAGGGATTCAGTGTTATGGTTGTAGACGGGTTCAATATGTCATACATAGAAGGTTCCTCAATTGGGTGTCACCTTGGGTAACTACAAAGTTACAAATGATTTTTATGTGGTAGACTAGGGTGATACGAATGTTGTTCTAAGTATACAATTGTTACATTTGCTAGGTAAGTATTCACAGAATTTCCAGACTATGGAGCTCAAGTTTAGGGCAGTGAAAGGTAAGAAGGTCGTGCTCAGAGGTATGGAAAATGGGGCACCGAAGATACTATCACCTAAGAGAATGGAGAGCATCTTTAGACACGGGGATGTTGTTTGGGCAGCAGAGTGCCTAATTACTACTAAGGATACCCCTGATAGTGATCAGCCCTACCATGTGGATATCCAGTCATTACTGGGTAAGCACAATAGATTTTTTGGAGAGATTCCCCCAGGGAGGCCACCTGATAGGGGATTTGAGCATACCATTGAATTGGAGGAGGGGGCCAAGCCGGTCATAACCACCCCCTACAGACATCCCAAAAAGTTTAAGGACGAGATCGAGAAAGCGATCAAAGAATTGCTTGACAAGGGACATATTAGACCGAGCTCCAGTCCCTTTGCTTCTTCTGTTGTTTTGGTGAAGAAGAAGGACGAGACAATGAGGATGTGTATTGACTATGGGACTCTAAATAAGAAAACAATTAAGAACACGTACCCGATTCCCAGGAATGATGAGCTACTAGACGAGTTACATGGGGCAATATATTTCTCGAAGATTGATCTTCGTTCTGGGTACCATTAGATCAGGGTTTGTGAACAGGATATTCCCAAGACAGCTTTCAGGTGTTACTACAGGCATTATGAGTTCTTAGTCATGCCCTTCAAGTTAACTAACGCACCTGCTACCTTTCAATCCTGCATGAACCATATTTTCAACAAGCAGTTGCATAAGTACCTTCTGGTGTTCTTTGATGATTTGCTCATTTACAATAAGACTTGGGATGACCACTTGAAACAATTGGATGAGGTTTTGGGTATCATGGGAGAGCAGTCCTTGTATGCTAAGGCCTCGAAGTGCGAGTTTGGCCTTAAGGAGATTCTATACCTAGGTCACATGATTAGTGCACAGGGTGTTCAAATTCATCAAGAGAAGATCCAAGCAATTCTTGATTGGCCACCGCCCAAGTCCCTTATCGAGTTGTGTGGGTTCTTTGGACTATGCACCTATTACAGGCGCTTTGTCAGGGGTTTCTCAAAGTTGGGGGCACCATTGACAGATCTCACTAAGAAAGGGGGCTTTCAAATGGTCTAAGGAGGCACAGATAGCTTTTGATAAGCTCAAGGAGGTGATGAGCAGTTGTATTGGCACTTCCAAATTTTACTCAGCCATTTGTTTTGGAGTGTGATGCATCGGGTGAGGGCATTGGAGCAGTGTTGATGCAGAACAGGCATCCGATTGCTTTTGAGAGTCGTAAGTTGAGAGGTCTTGAGAGATTGTATTCCATTTATGATAAGGAGATGCTCGCCATAATGCACGCATTGGTGAAGTTTCGACAGTATTTGGTCGAAGGGAAGTTTGTGGTGAGAACAAATCATAACAGTCTTAGGTATTTCTTGGAGCAGGAGGACTTGAATGAGAGGCAGCAGAAGTGAATCAGCAAGATTTAGGCCTACGATTTCGATATTGAGTATGTTAAGGGTAAGAAGAACATAGTTGCAAATGCCCTTCCCAGAAAATCGGCAACTTGCTCACTCACAGAGATTTCAGCAGATTGGAAATCTCATTTACTGGTAGAGTACTCCAAGAACAAATTTGCATGTGAGTTGATGGATGGATAGGTTCAGGATGACTGTTACAAGGTAATGGATGACATCATTTTCTATAAGGACAGAATCTATCTAGTGTCGGAATTCTAAACTCAAGGAGAAAATTTTGAAGGCTACTCATGACACACCTTAGCAGGTCACCAGGGCTACTTCAAGACCTATCCACAGATTCAAGAGAGGTTCTCTTAGAAGGGCCTCAAGGATGATGTTTTGAGGTATGTTAGGGAGTGTGCAACTTGTCAGCAAAACAAGTCAAAACATTCACATCCGGCGGGCTCACTGCAGCCATTACCTATTCCAGAGCAAAAGTGGGAGAGCATTTTGATGGACTTATCACTGATTTACCCAAGGTACATGGTAGAGACTACATATATGTGGTTGTAGATCGGTTAGCAAAATTTGCTCACTTCTTCGCTATATCTTCGGAGTACAAGGCACCTCAAATGGTAGAATTGTTTTTTAGAGAGGTTTTTAGACTACATGGGTTGCCGAGGTACATAGTCAGTGACAGGGACAACAGGTTCCTGAGTGCTTTTTGGCAAGAGTTGTTTAGATTGGCAGGTACAAAGTTGACACCGAGCACGAGCTATCACCCTCAAATAGATGGCCAGACTGAGATTGTGAACAAGTGGATTGAGGGATATCTATGTAATTACGTTTTTGGACAGCAGAAAGAGTGGGTTAAGTGGTTACACTTGGGGGAGCATTGTTATAACACCGCTTACCACATGTTTGATTGGGATGACACCTTTTCATGCATTGTATGGTTATGATGCACCGTTATTTCTGGATTTAGCTTCTAGAGAATGCAAGGCTCCTAAAGCTAAGGATTGGATTCAGGAGAGCCAAGACATTCTTAAGGATTTTGAGGATAACCTGCAGGTGGCACAGAACCAACAGAAGACCTATGTAGACAGCCATAGGGTTGAGTGCAATTTCGAGGTAGGAGACTTAGTTTTCCTTCAGTTGCAGCCCTACAAACAGTCTTCACTAAAAAGGAATGGTGCAGAAAAGCTTAAGCCACAGTTTTATGGCCCGTACAGGATTACTAGACGTGTGGGAGAAGTAGCCTACGAGTTGGAACTACTAGAGAACACCAAAATCCACAATCTGTTTCACGTTTCGTGCCTCAAGAAGGCACTTGGACAGCAGGTTACTTCATCATCGGAATTGCCTCCATTGGATGAGGAGAGTCACTTGGTGTTGATTCCTGAGGAGATAATTGATACCCGGGAGAAGAGATTGAAGAACAAGGTGATCAAAGAGTATTTGATCAGGTGGAGAGACTTGCCAATAGAGGACACAACTTGGGAGGGTCAACAGATACTGCAGCATCCCAACATGCAATTGCTTGAGGGCAAGCAATCTTGGGAAGGGAGGACTGTAATGTCCCCTTCTCTGTGATCACCCAAGATGCTAGTTTAGCCTTTATAATTCTCGAAGGCTAAAAGCGAAATAATGGAACTCATTTATTTAATTATTTAATATTACCTGGCAGGAAAAAGCAAAAGTTAAAAAAGTAATGTTAAGTGATTAATTAAATATTTCATAAAGTGACTTTAAGTGAAATATTAAAAGAAGACTTTATAAAGTCACTTTATAGTTTATATTATTTGAGCAGGAAATTAAAGTGGGAATTATAAAAGGGCGTTTGGAGACTCATTTTCATTTTATGCTTGCTTATTTCTCACTTTTCATTTGGAGAGCTCTCAAAGCTTCTTGATCTTGGGGATAGGAAACCCTAAGAGTGCTAGTTTCGGTAGTGAAAGAATCTACCCTAGCTGGTTGATGGAGAGATCACACAGGTTTCTCACTGGTGTTTCAACAACTAAATATGAAGGTTGTGAAGTCTTCCTAGAAGATAAATTTCAGTGATTTGAAGGTTTGGAAGATTTTGTAAATTTTGGACAGTGGCTACAGACTACAGTGTTCCGTACGACTACTATAGTGTTCCGTACGGCTGCTACAATAAGTCGTACTTGCACTACAGTAACCTGTATTCTGCTACAGTAATCCGTACCCTGCTACAGTTTCACAGGGCATAATATCAGGGATTTCTGAGTCTACTGCAAGCTATTTCCAGGGTGGTGCTGAAGCTGGTCCCTGCCTTTATCCAAGGGTTAAATCTGCTATTAAGCTTCTATCAGCTTGTCTCAATCCTAGCGTTCCAAACCAGGTTGGGGGTTTCAATATTTTAATTGCTGTTCATTGTTTTCTCCGGTCAGAAAGTCATTATTGGTGTCCCAGTCACTGCTGTGCATGTTTTGAGGGTGTTATTATGTCATGTTATTCCATTGTCATTCCTTAGAATGTTTGCAAGAGTAAACTCCAGTTTGGTCACGTGAAAAGCTTTATATTTCAGTCATGTTGTAGCTTATTTCAGTCATACTGCAACTTCTGGTTGTAATCAGAATATTGTATCAGTTAGACATCTGCTGTTATAGTACTTCTGAGCAGTCACAGTGTCCAAATAGCTTCATATTAACACTCTGTTTGGGACTGCGAATGGTTGTTGTCACTGTCACCGTTATTTCTGTCAATTGGTGTGAAGTAAGGCAGTCTGTAAACTTGTATCAATCTGAAAGCAGACTTGTTCTAGCTGCTATTAGTTTCTGAGCAGTATTTTCTTCATAATAGCACTATATTCTGCACAGGACAGTCCTATGATAAGTCTGAAAATGTATTTCTAAGTGTGCTCAAACTGGAAAACAATTGTAAAACTTCAACCTGTCCGGAAAGGCATTTTACATTAGATCATGGTGATAGTGTCAAAACTATACATATATATAGTGCAAAATAAAAAGAAATGTTGTTCATAATGTCCATGCTTGCTAGTGGAGCCCAAAAGGGATAGAAGTCAAAGATTTGGCATTCAAAGAAGTCAAATAATCAAAGAACACACACACACACAAACTAGGTGAAAGTTGAAACAACCAAGAGTCTAGTTTACCTTTAGGGCCATCTTTGCGAAGGAGCAAATCCTTTATGCCAAGTCTGACCTATTGGCCATCTATTTTAGTCTGTGTGGAGGATACCAATAAATTATGCTGCTTGTTGGCATTGAAAACTAGTCTAAGCGGTCAATTAGACAAGGATCAATCTTTAGCCTTTTTCACAACTTAATTTAAATTGTTCCATCCCTTCCCTATTCCCACTTGATTCCCTAATAATTCCTATCTTGAAAGTTTAGTGAGTCATCCTATGCTAGTCAACCCACAAATCCCTAGGTCAAATATCCTACTAAAGAGCAACCATATGCATATCATAAAAAAAAAGCAATAAATTATGTCATAGCATAATGGCAGCCATGAAAACCAAAAAGAGCATGCAATCCATGTTCATCCACATAAATATGATGTATCCATACATACTCTATTCACATTGCATACATCTCATTTATAGAAAAAAATTACAAAAAGGAACATGTGAATACATGTATAAGCACAAACATCTATCCATAAATAAAAAACTACTAAACTATCCATGTGCACAAGAGTGAAGAAAAGTGAATAACATCAACTAAAATCATATATTGACCAGTCCCAATCATAGTCATCGCAAATAAGTGCCGAAATTAATGTATGAATAAGCTCCCTCAAGGGAGCCAAAGAGAAAAAAGTGCACATAGAGTGTGGAATCTCCCCATGCAAGGGGGAAAATAGAAAGTCTTAAAGCAATAAGATCAAAGTGTCTCAAAGACCTCAAGGTCAAATTTGCTGTTGCAAGTGAAAATGACCTTCATTTTGTTTAGTTTTTCCTTCATAGAGTAGGTTTTTTACCTCTTTTGCATCTTTTTCATCATTCTAGCAGGTCATGAAAAAAGAGCAACACAAAATAGGTAAAATGCCACAAATGGCATGTAGTCTCATCCTCATTTCCCACTTCTAAGATTAGCATTTTTATGCACTAGAATCGATTTGTCTATCTCTATTTTGCAAGTTACAATTGAGCGATGAGAGAAAAATGACAAAGGTGGTATCTTTTAAAACCACACACTAGGTAAGCTCCCTTGTCATTCTTCATTTTCACTTTCTAGCTTACTATATCATATATGACTAACTAATTCATCTTTTTGGTCTAGATGCGAGACAACAACAAAGGTAAGTATAGGTAATTGCAAGCTCCAAATGCTAATCTTCGAGAACGGTACCTACCTACTCTATAGACTACTATACTCGAGGGGGCAAATATGTAGGCACCTAAAATTGCACAAGATGACATGGTAGCCCAATGACAATTTGGTAGTTCAACTCATGACCCATATGGCATGAATTACACATTCTCTCAACATTTTCTAGCTTGATGATAGTGTCTTTGTCTTTCTTTGCCCTTTATCCATCTCAATTAGCCTTCAAACTGAGTTCCAAGTACTTGCAAAACACCAAAATCCTCTTGCAAAACTTCAACTGAAGGGTTTCTCAAGACTATACAGTCGCATGAGTGACCTACCCTAGCAAAAGAGGCAACCTTGACATGCAAAGGAGGGAACCTTGTCATGTTTGGTAGATGCATAATTACTTCAATTATGGCCATTTTGCCACCATTTTTGCTCATGATTGTGAGTTAATTCCAATTCTAAGTGAGCCACTTCTCCCCCTAACTAACTCTCCTCTCCCCTTGATTCTCAATCACCTCTTTAGTCATATATCCATAACTCTCTAGTCTTCTCCTAATCACTTCCCCATGATTGAGAAGCTTCAAGCCTATAAATAATCCCCTTTCCTTTGGCATCTGGGAGGTTGATTTTTCTACATTTTGTCAAGATTCTTGCTAGAAGCTCTTAACTCCCTATTCCTTTGATTCCAACACGAGGATAGTGAGTTACCTTAGAGAATTAAGCCTTTTGTATTACATCCCCCTCCTACAACATTCTTGTGCTCAACATAAGACTCCACGAGCCTTTTCCCTTCTACATTGAAGCTTCAAAGCTCGCTATATCTTCCAAGTAATCTCCAATTGATAGATCCAAAGCTTCCCCATCCCCGTTCTCATCAAGAGGATCCAAAAAAATTCAACTCTCTAAGGAAACAAGCCACCAGCAGTAACACCAAAATCTTATGTGAAGCTTCTTGATATTACAAGTTTTTTATTTATTTTTAAAATCTTTCATTTAGTAATTAAAAATTCAAACTTTCCTAAGAACAATAACTTTGTATTTCCATTTCTTAGTTAGAATAGGAATATTTTATTTAGAGAAGATTAGAATTCTATCTTTTAGATAGAGTTGATTTGCTTTGTTAAAATTCTTGCAAAAGCCTTTGATCATAACACAAGGCACGTGAATTTAAATCCTCAATCACAACACAAGGCAGGTGAACTTAAATCCTTAATCACAACACAAGGCACATGAATTAAATTCTTGATCCCAACACAAGGTACTTTGAACAATCATTTCTCTCAAATTCAAAATTTGAAAACAAGAGATCTCAACACTCTCACCAAAATTAAAAACTCTCAAAATTGCATTAGCTCATTTAGTTTATTTTGAAAATTGCAAATAGAGTAGTTCATTTTCAAGAAAACATAAAATATTTTGTTTTTACAAGCTTTTAGCCTCATTAAAACTTTAGAAAATAAAAACAAAAAGAAGCATAAGCCCTCGATTCTTCCACAAGGCACTAAATGAATTTGCAAACAAAACACACCTGCCTCTCTCTTCAATCTCTCTTCCTCCTTACTTGGCTCTTGCAACCGATGTGTCTTGGAGAAAAACACAATTTGATAGAAGCAATCCTAAATGATATCAGGAAGGATTTTCCAATTCAAGTAACTTCAACAGAAGAACAAGCCCAATAGCAAACTAAAATCTTGGGGATAATTCAACAAGAAATTAAACAAAAATAGGATCCAAACATCTAAAGGGTCTGGTGACCTGTTTTTGTCTTGAATTTTTTTGTCCAAATACTATTACAGCACACTCTTTGGGTATAAATGACCATGCTTCCAGACTTTTTCCCTTCCTTCGCAGAGGAGTGCCTCTAATCTAACTCATTTCCATTTCTCAACCTTTGCACAAATTTGGCATACTGTATCTAAGCATGCTCCTGCAAGTTATGTGTCCACTTTTGCGTTAACTGTTTTCTGCTTGCTCCTACATTCTAGTGTGCGATTGTACCCTAGATATCCATTTTAAACATTTCAAATCAAACTTCATCCCCACATTCCAGAGACATGCTTCATTGGTCTGAATGATCAATATTTTATGCCTTGGACCTGCCCAGAGCAGTCATGGATGTACACCTTAATGGTGAGTGGTCCTTTCTTTCATTCAAAGTGTTGGACAAACATAACAATGGCATGCATTCTTTGTCTTTTGACCTTTTTTTTATTTTGGTATTCTTTAACTTTCTGGGCAGAATAATCTATGGCGTGCACTAGAACTCTTCACTGGTCAGTTTTTGGTTTTCCAACCTCTGGCTAGAGATTGTTATAGCCTGCATTATGCATCGGATGTACAGGTTTGATTCTAATTTTGCTCAAACTCAGCCAATCCCTGTCTAAATGCATGCTAGGGTTGTAGGTGATCATCGGTGTTCCACGGGCACGGGGGCGAGGAAAGCGGGGGAGCGAGGAATTTTCGGAGGCGGGGACAAAGGGCCTAAGTTTGGGGACAGCGGGGAGACGGCGGGGGGACGGCGGCGGGGGGGTGGCGGGGTGGTGGTGCTGATATAATTCTTTTGAAAAGATGTATAACAATATAACAGTATAAGAATTACATTTCAAATGAAACTATAGGAAATTTCAAATTAGTAAAATTATAACATGGCAAAATTTGAAATACTAAATCTAAATACGAAAATATAATGATATTTGAATGCTAATTGCTAAATAAAATTTGACAAATGAAATTGTCAAATTGGAGATTTCTATTATAAATTTATATCCCCAAATATAAATATCTGATGTCATATGAGATATGATGATATGACAAAGTCTATAAAGATGATTAATTGATTACATGATTCATCATTACAATAAGTAGCATTACAAAATGAAAACTGAAAAGACAAAATGCCAAAATGTCAAAACTCAAAATGTAGTGAATGGAGGCCTCTAATCATCTACAAACTCCCCATCACTGGAACTGCTGGACTCCACATGGTCAAGATCCCTCAAGCTCACACCAACCAGCCCTGCATCTGAAGTGGTAGGATCATCCTCATCAATCTGTGAAGGCTCCTCTGGCTCCACATCCCATCGTGCCGCTGGACTCTCCTTGTACACAATTGTCTTGCGGTCCATGATACGCAAAGCACTGTGTACAGCCACAAGCTTCTCTGCTCTCTTAGAGGTAAGTCTGTTCCTCTTAAGAGAGTGGATGAAGCTATATGTAGACCAGTTCCTCTCAGCAGCTGAAGAACTGGAAACCTGGGATAGCAGACGAATAGCTAGAGTGGTGGTCAAAGATTTCGAACCATGACAATTCCACCACAAAAGTGGGTCCTCCTGTGCCATAGAAACTATATCCACCTTTGTTGCATCTGAATAGCCTCTAAGAGTGGCAAATCTGGTCCACTTAGTGCGAATTGTGCTGGCATCTGTAGAATCATACATCTTCTCTATGCACCTAAAGAAACCTGCCTTCACCTCATCATCCTGAATCGGTGTCACTCTACCTGGTCTAGCCATGTACCACTTAGGATTCAAGGCAAAGGCAGCCATATGCAAAGGAGTGTTCAACTTGTCCCATCTGCGCTGAATGATTGGCCGGATGTGCTCATTGTAGAATGCTAGAGAGGGGTCCTTCACTTGCACAACAGCCCTCATCTGGTCAAGCATAGAGTCGATGCACTCATACACCTCTCCAAGGTTAGGTGCATCCCCATCCCCATATCTGATAACCTGGAATACTGGAGAAATGATGGAGACAATGTATTTCGCATCAGTCCAAAACACATCACTCTTCACTATCTCCTTCACCCTTCTCCCCTGTGCTGTCTTGGCCTCGGCCCACCTATTCCACTCATTAGTCATAACCATGACTTGCAATGCCTCTTGCAACTCAATCATTCTCTCCAAGAGAATGAAATATGATGCATATCGGGTCTCCACCGGTTTCAAGAACTCCTTTCGCGAAGGTCCTGAAGAGTGCATGGGAAGTGTGGTGGTTGCAGATAAACATCTGCACATCTCTCGCATCAGTGACCACTCCTCTAATCCAATCAATCTTCCCCATGTCCTTGAGTGCATTGTTCATGGCATGCACACAACATGGGGTCCACCAAATATGTCTATAGGCTGCCTCAATGAGTTTCCCTGCTGCTTTACACACATGGGCTGCATCTGTGACTACTTGGACCACATTTTGTGGCCCAACCTCCTCAATAGCCTCCCTGAGGAGATGAAACTGAAAATCAGCATCTTTGCGATGCCCTGTACAATCAACTGCTCTAAGGAAGTATGGGCCCTCTGCACATGTGACCATGATGTTGATGAGTGGACGATGGCTAATGTCCGTCCACCCATCCATAACTATACTGCACCCAGATGCCACCTAACATGCCTTCATCTTCTCCATCAAAATATTGATCTTGGAATAGCACTTATCCAAGATCGAGGTCCTCATTTTCGTCTCACCTGGTGGCACATATGATGTTCCTCCCTTAGCCACCATAGCCATCATCTCCCTATAATAAGGAGACCGTGTAACATGAAATGGAATTCCATTGGCAAAGAAGAACTTGCCAATGGATTCATCTATCTGATCTCTCAACTGCACATTAAACATAGTAGCTATGGGGTTACTTTGTGATGTCTGCAACTTGCGTTTCCCTGTGGCTGTCCCCCTAGCGACACTAGAAGTGGAAGTGGATGAAGATCCAAACATCATTCCTCCCGTCTGAAAAGTATGTGGCACTGATGCATGCTGGATTTGCTGAAGGGCTGCCCTAGCAGTCAAAGTAGTAGGGACTGAAATATTTGTGTCCTCTGGAATGCCCCAAAGCTTGTTAAACTCCATTCTATATTTTATATTTTTAGCCTCCTTCAAAAACTTACAAGGCTCCACACCTTTTCCTGTCCAAAAAAGAAAGTGTGCATTCACTCGAGTGATGCTACCAAACCATTCCATATGACAAATGTTGCACTTCCACTTCCTTGTTCCCCCACCTGAACTTGATGTGCTTTGTATTCTTGTAGCAAACTGTTTGAGAGGAGACTTCGGATCAAAATGACCCCTAGCAAACTCTGCCAAAGTTTCTGAAGGGCAACCTGTACTAGCTGGTGCACTCGCCATGGAACTAGATTGGGCTGCAGGATCAGCCCCATGGTCATCCCCCTCATTCTCAGGTTCAAAATCTGAATCATGTTCACTATGAGAGTGAATTTCCATGTCATCCCCACTCATGTCTTGGGTGCTCATCGTGAAAGTGACACTGCATTTCACAAAATTAAAATAAAATCAGCCTACTTTAACAAATTGAAACAATGAACATTGAAAATTGAAATAACTAATAAGTAATAAGTTAACAAATTTGAAATTTTACTTTGCAGTTTGCAAATAGAAATTAGAAAATAAAAAGGATTTGAGAAATAGAAAGGATATGAGGAAAAAAAAGCAAGCTCTATAAGCAATATAAATAAGTAATAACTAATAACTAATAGTATTTGAGAAATAGAAAGGATCCGAGGAAAAAAAATTAAAAAAGCAAGCTGTTTACACTTTAACAGTTTAACTTTAAACTTTAATATTAAAATTTTAAAATAAAAAAATTGATGTTGAATCTTGAGGGCAAAATGATGAATGATTCATTCATCTTCATCATTTTGCTCTCAAGATTCAACATCAAATCTGATTTTGAGTCTTTGAGATGAATAAGAAAAAAAGAAAACAAGTTTAAACTAAGAAAATAAATTTTAAAACAAAAACTTGAAAAACAACAAGAAATTTGAAAAAAACTTCAAAAACCCTACCTTGTGCTTGAAAAATCTCTCCAAAATGAAGTAGAATCTTCTTCCTCCTCTTCTTCTTGCTCCTTCTCACTCCTATCACACTTGCAATCTTTATTTTCACCCCTTCAATCAGACTTCTTCACTGTTTTTCTTCTTCTTCAGCTGGAAAAAAAAAAAAATCAGTCTTTGACTCTTTGTAAATGTGATTGAAATGATCAAATCTTAATGTTTTCATTGTTTTGTGTTGTTTTAGAGGAAGGGGTGGGGCCCACGCCAAATTAGGGCAACAACAAAATACATGTAAACTAAAAATTTAAGTTAAATTTTGATTTATGCGTCCATTGACGCGTCTCAAGACGGGAGACGGCTAGGCGTTTCCCAGCCTCCCGAGAAACGCCTAGGCGTCTCCCTAGGAGACTTGGAGAGACGGAGACGCCTCCCCGCCTCCCGCGACCGTGGCGGTATGGACGGGCGGGGGGACGCTTTGGCATTCGCCCTCTGCCTCGACATCCCTGCTTCTAAACGGTCATTTTGGGGAAACGCCCCCGCGGAAATTACCATCGAAACCCTAACCCTAACTCCTGTGAAGATAATCCCAAGGAAGAGATAAGCATGAATGAAATCAGCAAGTGAACTCAAGACTGAAAGTCGAGTTAACTGCTGCTCGTGACTCAACCCTCGAAATTAACTGCACGTTCCAACTGGCAAATCAGTCCATGTCATCTCAGTCTAACACTTCGACCAAGAATTCATCAACCACTCTATCTTTTGGCACTTTGACGCTGTCCAAAACAATAATCTGTCTCTTCAATTCTCTGTCACTCTCCTTGATTGTATGCATGCATTCTCTGACATCTTTAGCCGCTTTCTTGAAACTAGCTGAAATCACTGAAATGTGATCCAAAATCTCCATCAAGATATCACGAACATGCTTCTGGAACTTAGTTTGCATAGCCTTGAGATCAGCGTAGGTACCATCTTCACGAAGACAATGGCATGGGATTTGAGTGACTTTGGCGGCTTTGTAAATGGAGTAATCTCTGTTCCTTTTGTAGCGTAACGCTTCATTGTCAGCTACTATGATGAAAACCTAAATTAAGACCGATTTGGTCTTGAATTCAGTCTAGTTGAACCGCCTTCTGAAAAACTTGCCCGTTGACTGTGAACACGGCTATCTTCTGACAACTTTCTCGGAAAGCTAAAATGGCTACTCGTGAGGCTAAAAATACCCTATCAGAGGACAATTTTCACCAAAAATTCTGAGACGTGGGTTTTGTCCGGAAAATGATTCTAAGACAAGCCACAACATCAGAATTGCGAAAAAAAATGTTGTTTAGCTTGGCATGCAAAGACTTTTCAGTTGAGAAAAGCAGGGGTTCTAGAGCTTCCCGGGGCAATTTTCCTTGAGAAAATCTTGAACATGGGTTTTGTGCACAACAAAATTCTAGACAAATCCAGATGATGCAATTTTCAAGAAGATGTGATTTTGGCCCACATGCAAAGAAATCTTCGGAAAAAAGCACAGAGCTTCAGAATGAAGACTACGGGGCAATTTTCTCGAAAAAAATCTAAGACGTGGGTTTTGCTGCAAATACTAAAGTATGCGAACCCAAATGATCAGATTCTGAATGTTTGCTGAATTTCTTTGACATGCGAAGAAAGTACCTAAGATGAGAAATAGAAGAAATAAGACAGAAGATAGAAAGTTTTGTTTGTTATGCTTCTGAAAAATCCGCCAATCTCCTTTAGGAATTTGATAAAACCTGCATGCAAAGTGAAAATAAAGTCTGGAACCTTCTTCCTTTGAACAATCTGAATCTGTTGCTATGAAGAACGCTGAATTTTGACACCTGTAGCACTTTTAACTTGCTGCTCGCTCAAGAAGAATGAATATTTCAAAGCTTGAGATGATGAAATAATGGATGCCAATGCTTGAATAAATAGACTTTCATCTTTGAAATTCGCACAAAGCATTAAACCTTGAAAAATGGCGCTTGGCATATGATTGGACCTCAATTTAGTTAACTGAAACTAAAATAGCTAAATAAAGCACCATGCTTTAGGGTTTCCCTTTCAATCTTCAGTTGCAAATTTATTTTAGAACACCATGCGAATTAGACTTCAGTTGACAATCCTTTGTTAAATTCGCCATCTTCAAAATTTACTAAATTCATAAATAAGAATTAAGGCGTCCCTTTTAAGAATTCAGTTGACATTCAAAAAGTGAAGCGCCAACTTCACCCTCATGCTTTAAATCTTTTAAAAACTCTAAATATGGCGTCCCTTTTGGAAACTCCAGTTGACAAAGATGAATTCGCCAACTTCACAAAGTCTTCACAATTTCAACCAAAATTCACCATGCATGCAACCTAAAGTTGATTTTCGAGCAAAATCTTCAATTAAGTGAACATGCAAACAAGTTAACTCAACATGCAAAGTTGTTAACTGGACATGCGAACTGAAAGATCACTCAACATGCCAATATATGAACTCTAAGATGACAACCAGAAAACGCTCAATCTAACTCAAGTCAACTCCAAGTTACAGCATTCAATCAACTTCTTTCAAAAACTCAACTTTGACCTCTAAGGCTTAATTCCGTGACTCTTAGCCAATTTTCATGAAAATTGATTTAAACCCTTTCAAGACTCCTTCTATTCATCCCTTCCTCGACACCGTCAATCACTCCAATCGCATTGGTCGGCCGATGCACGCAGAAAGCGTGATAAAACCGACAAAGGTACCTTGGATCAACATCATAAAACTAACATCCGGTTGCTCAAAAATCCAAGCTTTCGGGCTATTAGAATCGCCTTTTTTCTCGTTAGCCAAATTGACATCCGCATCTCGAATCTAAGGGAAAATAAATTTCTATAACTTCTCGATCACCAAGTTTCAGATCGATCACAGTTCATCGCAGAGCTGACTTCATTTTGCACTCTTAATGTACCGTTGTGCTGCACATTTCTCCGTAAAACATCATCTCGAGGGGTGAAAAGGAGGTTTCTTTGAAAAGTTGCTCTTTTACCTCCAGACTTAGCCATTTCTGGAACTGACCAAAATAATACTAAAACTCCGACTGCAAGCTGCTGAGTCATCTTCGGTTCTGACGAAGACAGGCAACGGAAAGTTGAACGTAACACAGACAAATTGAATATTTGAGATCATCAAAAAGAAAGCATTAAAGGCTTGAAAAGCTCGGGCGCCTTTCTGAAAAAGTGCTCTTTTGCTCATTCCTTGATATTTTGACTAAGATTTGACCCTATGTTTGACCTCCGGCTCAGGTACCTCAGCAACTCAGATTCACCCACTGACAGATGCGTCGCGAAGCTTGAACAAAAGTGAGATAAACATCTAAGGTGGCATTTAGTCAACAACCTTCATTTGACACCTCAAAAAGATGGGCGCCTTTTTCAAAAGCTGCTCTTTTTTCCAATGTTAGCCAATTCTGGCTCTCCTCTCGTTTTGCGCTATATCTTCCAGAACTTGCACGAAACAGGTCCGTTTGACAAGCTTGATAGCCCATTGCGAAGCTGATATGATGCCGGACAAAAGTCTGCTGGAGGTGACAAACCCTAAAAACAGGATCTGAGCCCCTAAAAGATAGGGCGCCCATTTGAAAATGTGCTTCCTTCTCCAGAGATAGAAAATTTTGACGATTTTCCTTAAGATTTTCACTTTTCTTAAATTCCTTCAGTAACAGACTAACATGACACTAACACCAACTCCATATTTAAAAACCCCGAAAACGACCTTCTGACATCACTTTAACAAGATTAAAACTCAATTAAGCAAAATGCCTTAGTGAAGCAAAAATTTTGGTTTTGGGCACAACACAACCTTATATCTCCTTTATTATATGCAAAATCAAGTGCAATGCTTAAGTACAATCTGATATGCCGATTACAACTGATCAATATGCCTTGCCAAGATTTTTTTGGCTTACAATGAAATTTCATTACAATGTCTGATACAATTGTGCACCTACTGCCACTATATGGCAGCAACTAAACTATGTGAATGACCCTATATAATGCAAGTAAGGAACCTGGATTATGCTGATAGGAATCGATGATGATGATGTAGACTTGATAGCTAATGTGAAGCTCTCAAAGTGCCAAATCATTCCTTCACTAATGCCACCCCTATTCTTGAAGATGCAGCTCCAATAATAAATCGTGGCAACTTGGTATAGGCTCCAAACAACCTCTATTACTAGCACCTCAACTCTTCAGATCAGATTCATTATATGGGTGTTTGGTTGCTACAATGAATGGTACTAGTCAACTATGGTGCCATCCAAGTTAAACTCACGCCCAAAAATTATCCTCTGCCCCTGATCTATTGTAATATGCTGATATATTACTGCTGCAAACTCAGATCTGCAAAATATATACTTGAAACTCATCCAAATAAGCCCAAATGAAGACCCAAGGTAGGCCCTCCCCAAAGGTGAACTGGGTTTTCGTCCAATCCACAATAGCCTTTGAGAGTTTTCGTTCCCAGAAGGCTGAAGCACTGCTGAAATCCTTCTCTAGAGCTCAAACCTGCAAAGTGTTTTGTAAAATGAGAGTAGAATGCCCAAAAAATAGCCCATCACTTTGCTTTATAACCTCCAAGAGCCTTTTTTTTTATAGAAGTCAATAAAATAATATCTTGAGGGTCTTTCCTCATCCAAATAAAAAGGCCACTTTTTAAAAACAACTTGAGTTGCTTGGATGGGGGCACTTTTCACTATTCACCTTATGATTTTCAGTTACTATTCACTTTTTACTACTCCCATAAAGCAACTTTAATCTTTTCACTTTATTTCTGGATTCATCAACTGAAATCCAATCTAAAAGGCTCGAAAGGCTCCCAACTAACTCCACAACCCTCGATTGGGTCCCCCAACCATGCTGCTAACCTACAGGAACCCAAATAGTAGGCCAACCTCCGCTATAGACTGAGCTGTCTAAGGAAGGAACATTACACAAGATGTGTGCCAAGGACACAACTGAAATTTGTTTTGTTAATTCCTAGTTAGTTAGAGGTTAAGTTCAAATTTTAAGTTGACCAAAGGCTACCAGAAGATCTATTCTACAGTTCTAGGCAATTAGTTTGTGAATACAATGTACGAAGGCAAAATAGGTATTAAAAGGTTGGGACCCCAACATAGGTGAAACCATGATTTATAGATTGAGACCATGTAGTGTTGGTCGAGACTACATAGGTAAGGTCTCTACCATGGTTTTTGCAAATTTTGTTTGAAAATGCTCCTTTTGAGGCCCTAAATGTCTAATGCATCTATTATAAAATAATGAATATTTCCCTTACTGAAATCAATCTGAAAATTAGACAGGCTTATAGCTTAGACTATTGTCTATCTTTCCTCAAAGACGAAATTTGAAATTGGTCTATCAATAGTTCAATAATTGATATAGAGCCCAATATGAGTAAATTGATAGGAAATGGAATTGATAAACAAAACCCTTGAATACTTCTTGGAAGCTATAATCACACAATATCAAACCTATAAACATGTAAACATAATGGGAAAACTACACGTGATCTTGATTGCAAGGACACAAATATGCAGGCAGGCCCTTGGACAAGGATGTCTAGAGGAGCCAAAACAACACACTAGGTAACTTAGGGTTCTTCATCTTAATAATAATATGTTTTGACAATTTTGTGTAAATAAGAATGATTGTCTACTCACTAGTTTAAAAATGTGATATGACATAGCAAAACTAAAATCGTGAAAAGAGATAGAACTGAAGTGGATATAATGGGTGACCCCTTATTATTATGTTTTAGATAGAATGGAAGCTATGTAATTTGCAACAGAAATGAGTGTTCTCCTTAAGAAATGAATTTCTTTATTCTATGTTATAAAATAAACAATTGATTCAGAATTGAAATTATATGTATGATCGTTTACTTTTAAGTTATAAAAGTAAAACTTTGTTAATAATTGCATCTAGACAGACTGGGTACTCAGTCCATTATAAAAGCGGATTCTATTGCACTTCCTTTAGTAATAGAAATAAAATCTGAGGCAGAAAATAAATGATTATTTATTATGATGGGCTAAGATATCAGCATAATCTGTCACACACACATTTAGCTACATAATATCTCTTCAGTAAACAAACTTAGGTACAAAGTCTACTTTGTTAGTCTCGAGCCAGAGTATGGTGGTCTTGAGCCACTAGTATTCAGGGAAAAATTTTGCAGTGGCATTTGTAGTCCTAACCTACGAATAGTTACACCAGAGTCTTGAAATTGCATGCTTAGACATGGTTACACATATTCATATGAGTGAAATTATGGTTACATCAATGGATGATATTGATTGGAATTGCAAATTATTGGGTATATGGATTTGTCCATATGTCAGCGGATGACACTTGCTGACCTCCGTTATCATCAGATCTGCACTAAACATGATTAGGGGAGTTATTTTGTATGGATCTATGAATGGCAATACTTGATACATCATGTATGCAATATGCTCTTTTATTATAATGGAATGGCTCATTTGGTTAAGAAATTGTAAATCTTATATGCGGGGATGTAAATCTATTTGAGCATGTGTTATTGCACTCGGAGTACATGTTCAATTGAAATGCTCTTTAAAAAAAAAGAAAAAATTAGCATATATTTTTGGCTTATTGTGGTTGTTCCAATAGCCAAGTAGAGGTGTCATTACACAAGAACACAAATTCAATCAACTTCTATTGCAAGATTTCCTCATAAAGTGCATTAGATCTCTAGAATTGCTGCAACACAGCCTCACCAACTTCCATGGTTGAGCCAAAGCAGTTAAGAAGTTTCTCGCCACTGAAAGAAAGCATTTTCAGCTGGCTGAGGTTACACAGCACAACAGGCAGCGAAACAGGGCTCATTTTGCTACAAATGCCACATGTATCCTTTGGATTATGGAATATTTCAGTCAACCTGTGCACCATCACCCTCCTACCCAGCAAGGAGCAGACATAGGAGGTTGAATACACCAAGAATATGACACCATCGCTTCATTCACAGCACACAACAAAAGGCAGCATTTGCACCCTTATAGACCAGCTTTAATATAGGATGTCCTTCTATGTTCTTGAGCAAAACTCATCTCTCATACTCTCTTTATCAATGCTCTCTTCTTTTCTTACTATCTCTAGATGGTTCTTTTCTGACATCATGTAAATATCTCTATTATGCCACCTTGGACTATTCCTCTCATGAAAATTTTCTCTCTTTTGGTTCTTCTTTCCCATTGGCTTTGTCCTAATGACCACTTAAGGTTCGCATACTCTTTTTCTATATTGATATAATTATCCTTTATCAAAAAAATTAAGAGATTGACACCCTTAAGAGATCATCAGATTTGATCTTTGCGTGTGAAAGTGTAGGTGTATAGAAGACTCAATGTCTCAATGTGCTCCTAAACATTGTTAAAACATCAAAAATCCAGAAAGTACTATCTTATACAGAAATAATATACCATTTTTATGCATTGATAGGTATTTTGTTTCCCTACTGTTTAAGCTAGTAAATAGATGACAAGACGCAGTTTCCTTTATATGTGTTGATAGATATTGTATTTTGTTAGTGTTTAAGCTAGTACAAAACAAACATGATAGACTTTTTATGATACTTTTGCATTTTTGCACCACTTTAAACAGGAGTGAACTTCAGCAACAGTTTTGATAGCCACCAAAGTTTGCACATAAATTGTACAATTTTATATTTAAGCACTAAGCATATATAGCTTATCAAGGACCACCATACATTTCTATAACATAATGTTGAAATTATAATTCTTAGCCATTCTCTGATGGATGTCATCAGAACTTGTATTAGCTCTTTCACAGTGATTAGTGATGAGGAAGGCAGCCCTTCATGAAGTAATTGAAACTCGGTATAGCCTTTTCCTCCAGACATGACCTTCATCATCCCACTCTTCTATACGACAGATTTTCCTTTCTCAGGTTAATTTGTAATGAAGAAGTCTTCAATGCATCGTTTTGTAATATATGCGAGTGTCATTGCATTTTCATGTTCACCTAGACCAACAAAGAAAAACCACCAAATAGAATTTTGCAACTTGTTTGTCTAGACAAGATAAAAACTACCCAGTACCAACAGAACAGAATAATAGTGTTAATGACTATCTTGGAAGAAATACTTCAGAAAATTCTTGAAAGAGGTTTGACCATGTCAATAGCATCAAAAATGGCAATCCTAGTGTAAAAATTATGCATATCCAGCTATAGTCAAAAAAATTAACTGCTAATTAGTTTTTTAGAAGAATACATACCTCTAATTCTACCAAAATGAGATAAATCTACAATCTGAACAAAGAATAAGATAGGAGTTAACATGATTGGATAAAAATGCAGAATTTGATTCAATAAACTCATAACTTTCAAATCAACTCTATAAAGCATATATTTGGTCGAGAAAAGTAAACGTGCTTCTTGAATGCATGTAAAGAGCAGAGGAAATAATTAGGAGCATTAGGTTTTCAGTGTTTCACGGTCCATTTTAGTAATTTTGTAAAAGCTTCTGGATAAAACTGTGTAACAATATTTTCTTTCAAAATTTCAGATCACTCTTCGAACCATCACTTGGAAGTTCAAGGCAAGAGATTGTGGACAAAGCAGAAACTAGTCATTCATATATAATGCTAAATATGCCAAGAAGGTTGGTTACCTTAGGGAATGCAGGAGGGAACCAAATAATTGTTAAGAGCATCATATTGAACTTAGGTTATAAGTTCCGTTAGATTAGATGTTAGTGACCTAAGTAGTGGCTGTTATACTCATATAATGAACAAATAAACATGCATATCATGATATCTGCCCTCTTGATTAAGTGTTGGTATTTGTTTTGGTTTCTTATTTCATTTCTCTATAGTCCCATTGACCTACTTTTAGTCATACATGGACATTATTATAATTTATTTATTTCTTTCCATGATGGTATAAGTGTCAATGTGATCAATTCTAAGAAACCAAGGACAAAAGCCAACTTGAAGATTGAGCAACCATGAAAGCTTGGGTTCGAAAGGATTGTGAAGGTCATCACAGAAAAGTCACAGAAACCACTGGCAATCCTCTCAGGTCATGAAACTCTGTAGCAAGTTGCTAAGAATGAGAGATCATGACAAGTTTCCCTTAAATACATTAATTGAATGCTAAGATTGTAGAATCTTAGTACTGATCTTTTTATCCATGTAGCATATCAAAGTGCCATCTCATTATTTAGCTGGTAAATGTAATTAGGAACAAACCCTCAAAATCCATCACATTTTAAATTCACTAAAGGACCAAGGAGCTGTGTTATCATCTGTATTTGGTGTGTTAAATTTGGTCATATTCATAGAACATGGTCTATATTTCCATGAAGACATCCAATCTGCTGTGTGTAAATGCTCAATAAAAGGACCCATGTTTGATACTTTTGGGAAAATTTAACCTTAATTGAATCTTGGCACTAGTTCCACCATATGCTAGATCCCTTCAATAGATTTCTAATGCTTCAAATTTCAAAAAAAAGGATCCCATATGAAAAAGTTATGGCCTTCATAAGTTTGTCTTTGTAATCCTAGCTGCTATGATCACCTATGCATTAATGGCAGACTCATGCTTGATGATATGTGTGATTCTTTGCTGAATTAATGACTTATCCATTAATTCATGACATGTTCATGTGTCAAAAATTCATGTGTCAAAAATGTCATTATGATCGAAGTTATTTATCTGTTGGGTTCTTCTATATCATTTTATTGACCCAATATATGACCAAATATGGTCATTGGGGCTTTGCAATGACACTTAATGGTATTCAATGGCAGCACATTTTCAACTCGAGTTAGTTATAGAAATGTTGGGCAAATTCCAGCTCAGGATGAAGCCATTATGAGTGATTTTTCAGAGCAAGGGAAGTTTTTAAGAGCACGATAGATGAATGTATCTATCCTGCAATATTCTTATAGGTTCCATGAGAGCAACTGACTTGTAATCTTATTGATTCAAATTGATATAAGGAAGCACAACCTTGTCTCTCAGCTTAAGTAGACATGGTGTATAGAAGTAAAATGTTCCTCAGTCTCCTCTTCCTATAGAGAAAGATTGAAAAACTATCACCGTGTGGAATATTGGTGGTCTATCTCAACTCCTAAGTGAAGGGAGCATGCTCTCAGCTAAAGAGAATCACTAGGGCACATAATCTAGTACCCTATATATTTTGAGAGAAGCTTGAGAGAAGCCCATGTGACTTATGTATTGTTGACCTATATATCCTCTCACATTTCTATTGGTTCCTTTTATGAGTGAAGGTGGTGAGGAGGAGTGTCATGTCCCCTTTTTGAGCTAAGGAAATCATTAGCAACATTGTCCATATAACTGTCATGCCCCCAAAATTGTAAATGCTATATTGATATGTTGACAAACAAATAACGAAATTGAATAAATATCAAAAATCAATAAATATAATAATTGCCATTTAAACACCATTATTATAAAAATATAATATACATACACTTCCAGATCCTATCGGGTGTTGGAAGGTAATCACTTTCAAAGCAAAGAGAGTAATCGGTGGCTGCATAAAAAGAAGGAAATGTGGCTGAGAGGATAGAGGAAAGTCTACAGGTAATAATAAGGTAATAAATTTTCTTTACATTAAAATAATCATTGAATGAAACAATATATTATTATATCAGGATTCTGAGAATACAGCAGTTGAAAGGTAAGGATAAAAGACATTATGTTTGAACAGAAAATTTAATATTATATACATATATATATATAAGTTGAATAAATATAAGTTATATATATATATATATACATTTTCATATAAAGGTAATTATTGTAAATTGAAATCAAATAGAAATAATGATAATATATATATATATAATTTACAATGGTGCAATAATGATGCTTGCAGTAATTATTGAGCCTTATGAGTAATAATGACTCTTCAATATAAACATGAATAGATTGTATCTATATATTTATGTATGTTCGTATCCTATGATCAATCAAATATAAGATCGAGGAGGCAAATTAGGAGGATGTTGTTTATAGGCCTCCCATGCTAAGTATGCCACTCCAAGGGTGGAATAGTCTTGGTCAGGCGTTCCTGCCGCTTGGGGCCAAGAGGTCCGTAGTCTTGGTCGAACGCTCGTGCTCTTGGGCTTAGATGGTGTTTATAGGCCTCCCATGCTAAGTATGCCACTCCAAGGGTGGAATAGTCTTGGTCGGACATTCCTACCGCTTGGGGCCAAGAGGTGGGTAGTCTTGGTTGGACGCCCGTGCTCTTGGGCTTCAATGGGTTGAGTAGTTTACAAACAATCCTTTCAAGACTTTCCTATCAAGCCAAATTATGATTGATTGTTAGGACAGATTCAAGGAGTCTCAATCATAAGGAGGATGGACAAGACAGCATGGATAGGAAAAGCAAATACAAGTGTATCCACTAGGCACGCCACTCCAGGGGTGGAATAGTCTTGGTTGGACATTCTTACCACTTGGGGCCAAGAGGTGGGTAGTCTTGGTCGAACGCTCGTGCTCTTGGGCTTAGATGGATAGCTTCGAGCGGACTTATCCTGCTTCTCATCCAGACCTTGTTTTGAATAAAATTTCCACTATGCATTATGGATATGGGTAGTCTAGATAGTCTTGGAGTAGTTATGTATCTTAAATTGATAAGACATTTATTATGTTTTGATCACATGAGTTCTATTTTCAATATTATCTAACATATTTGTAGGGCCTAAAGCGAAGATTTATCTTGTTTAAAGAATTAAGTGGTAAGTTACAGCCCTAACTACATTAAGCTTGTGATTCTAGGGCAAGATTTAGGACAGCCCCAGAAGGGGACATTACAATAACTTTATGTTATAAACTTGCAAAAAGGGCAACTTATGTTTTATTATTAAAATAAAGAACCTAGAAGTGATACTAAAACATGTTTTTAAAAGAGGGCCTAACATGATGACAAAAAAAGTGTCACTAGAACCAAGGGCCCAATTGAAATATTAAATTAAAAAGAAAAGGAAATTCTAGACACTTCTAAAGGGGCTTTAAATTAGTAAATAAGGGATTATAAAAGGAAGAGCTTGGCTAGGAAAAAGGGCATTTAAAATATCTCATCAAATTGATTTCTCCAATAGCTTGGAACTTATATTCATCTATTAGCTCCCGAGAACAAAAACCTTTGGTGTGTAGATGATCGAAACCCTTTGGTTTCTAGGTGGGTAGAGGAAAAAAACCCTCTTGTCTGTGAATGTTATTCCACTAAGGTATCGCATTGGTGCCGAATCCCATACCGGATTCTCCTACCCT
>VDFB02188236.1:0-22092 GCA_007258455.2 Sequoia sempervirens | reverse complement strand
CCGCAACATGAGGTACACCATATCAACGCACCTCAAAGGTACTAACCCTCGACAAGATATCGCTTGCCGATTCTCGGTTCACTGATATTGTCTCGGAGAGACCTCAAAATGTCCTGCTGACTCTGCATCATATCCCCTGCACTCGGCACTCTGCTATCGCTCAATATCAAATCTAGAAGGTTGGGCGCCTCATACCCATACAAAGCCATAAAGGGTGTCATCTATATCATCATATGGTGAGTCGAGTTATAACAATACTCGCATAAATAGATCCATCTCACCCAAGCTCTCTACTGACCAGCTATATAATTACGCAAATAACCTTCCACCCACTTATTGACAATCTCTGTCTGCCCATCTGTCTACGGATGGTAGCTGGTACTCGGTGTCAGTTCGGTCCCACAAAGCTGAACAACTCCTACCAAAAGTTGCTCATGAACCGACTGTCTCTATCGCTGACTATTGTCTGAGGCAACCCATGCAGCCGGAATACCTCTCTGAAAAATAACTCTACAGTCTACGATGCTATGAAAGTAGTAGTAATCGGGAAAAAATGTGCGTATTTAGTCAACCGATCAACCACTACGTAGATGCAATCTTTACCCTGAGCTTTCGGCAAACCCGTGATAAAGTCCATCGATAAACACTCCCACTTCCTGTCAGGTATCAGAAGTGGCTGGAGCAATCCAGTAGGATAAGTGTGCTCCTGCTTGTTCTGCTGGCACACAGAACACTCACGGACATGCTATAATACATCAGTTTTTAGCCCTTTCCAAGTAAACCGTTCCTGAACCATTTTGTATGTCTTATAGTACCTGGGATGGCCCGCCATAGGAAGGTCGTGAAAGGCTCTCAAAACTGTAATCCGCACCTCAGAGTCAGGAACCAAAAGAATCCACCCCTTGTAAATGATCAAGTCATCTACAACAGTATACCTGTCGTCGTGCTCTGTCCTGTCAACAATGCTAGAAGCCCATGGGTTCTTAGCATACTCAGCAATAATCCGGTGCCTCCAATCCTCTGTGATCTGTGCCAAAGCATTCAACTGAGGTCTGCGAGACAAGGCGTCAGCTACGACATTCTGCTTCCCCTTAATGAAGGTGATATCAAAGTCATACGACTGCAGTTTACTGACCCATTTTTGTTGCCTCTCATTCAGGTCTCGCTGTCCAAGGAAGTGTTTCAGGCTATTATGATCTGTGTGAACACTGAATTTGCTGCCTACCAGGTACTGCCTGAACTTAGCCAATGCATGCATAATGGCTAACATCTCCTTGTCATAAATACTGTAAAATCTCTCAGGACCCCTGAGTTTCCTGCTCTCAAATGCAATCAGATGTCGCTCCTGCATCAAAACGGCACCAATGCCCTCTCCTGAAGCATCACAGAATAAATCAAATGACTTCGTAAATTCAGGCAATGCTAGCACCGGACATGAAGTCATGATCACCTTAAACCTGTCAAAGCACTCCTGCGCCTGTGGTGACCAAGTAAAAGCCCCCTTCTTCGTCAAGTCAGTAAGGGGTGTGGCGTGACGTGAGAACCCACTAACAAATCTCCTGTAAAATGCACACAACCCAATGAAACCTCTGAGCTGCGTAAGGTTCTCAGGTACCAGCCACTCAACTATAGCTCGGACCTTTTCGGGGTCCATACTCACTCCCTTGGCTCTGATACCAAGTTAGTTACCGTTGCACCAAAAGCCCGGACTAGTAGTGAACGACACCCCTCTTAGCGTTAAGGGGGCATCCCCAGGATAGGTACTCCCGCCGAGGACCCCAGACACGTGGCTGGGAAAACCGCTCGGACAGACCTACGTCACCTTCCGATAGGGGCCCGCATCGGGACATCACAACTTGTGTGTAGCAAGATGCTGCTGCAAAATTCTCAACCTCTGTAGTAGATAAATAAACATAATCTTGTTTCTTACTTAGCCATGAGACCAATCTATATCCAAAAAAGAATGCATCACCACTTGTACTTTTCCTTTCATCCACACAACCAACCCAATTTGCATCTGCATAAGCATTCAATGTGAAATCAACATCCTTAAGATACCACAATCCAAAATTTGGAGTGCCTTTCAAATATCTGAATATCCTCTTCAATGTTGCAACATGTGTCTCTTTATGTGCTTCTTGAAATATAGCCATAAGAAAAATTGCATGCATGATATTCAGTCTAGTAGCAACTATGTATAACACTCAACCAATCATAGATCTATACTTGCTTTGATCAGCCATAGGGAATTCATCATCCTTACTCAGTTTGCAACCAGTAACCATGGGAGTACATACCAGTTTGGAGTCTTCCATTCCAAAGTTCTTCAACATCTCTTTAACATACTTTGATTATGAAATGAATATGCCTTTATCTATTTGATTGATTTGTATCCCAAGGAAGAAATTCATCTCCCCAAACATAGACATCTCAAACTCTTTATGCATCTCTTCTACAAACTTCTTGTGCATAGCTTCATTGGCTTCAAAGATTATGTCATCAACATATACTACCACTATCAAGATTCGATCTTCCTCAACTTTAAAGTAGAGATTACTATTTGTGCGCCCTTATTGAATCCTTGCCATATCAAATATTTGTCCAACCTTGCATACCAAGCTTTGGGAGCTTGCTTCAATCCATACAATGCCTTCTTCAATCTACAAACCATATTAGGTTTATCTGACAACTAAAATCCTTTCGGTTGTTCCATGTAAACTTTTTCTTCTATTTCTCCATTCAAGAATGCAACTTCACATCGATCTGCTAAACTTTAAAGTCCTTATGTGCTGCAAACACCAAAAACATCCTAATTGCTTCTATTCTAGCCACTAGAGAAAACATCTCCTCAAATTCTATTCCTTCACTTGTGCATAGCCCTTACGCAAAAGCCTCACCTTGTTTCTAACCACTTCTCCATTCTCATTCAACTTGTTTTTGAATACCCACTTAGTTCCAATAACGTTTTTGTTTTTAGGTCTAGGAACCAGTTCCCAAGTTTGATTCTTCTCAATCTGCACAAGTTCTTCTTCCATTTCCTTCATCCAATTTTCATCTTTACATTCCTCAATCACTATCATAGGTTTAAATTTAGAAAGTAAACAAAGATTTACCTTTGCTTCAGTAGCTCTTCTTCTTATCAACACACCTTTTCTTTTGTCTCCAATGATCTATTCTACCTAATGATTTCTTTGTACATACTTGGGGTCTTTTTCAAAGCTTCTTCCTCTTCATTTTGCACTTCTTTTTCCTTAGCTTTTTCTTCTTCCTCTCTGCGAGTAGGTTCATCTTACTCATATCCATCTATTACTACAAAATTCCCCAAATCTTCATCAACCTTGAAACTTGCACTTTCAACAATCCTTCTTAGCCTTTTGTTGTAACATCTGTAAGCTTTTATTTTGGTAGAATATCCAAGGAATATGCCTTCATCATACTTTGCATCAAACTTTCCTAAGTTTTCATCATCTCTTCTGATATAGCATTTTCTTCCAAACAGTCTAAAGTACTTGACAATAGGGATCCTTCTATACCACAACTCATAGGGAGTCTTTGTGCTGTTAGCTCTTGCTTGAAATCTATTAAGTATCTAAACAATAGTATGAATTGCTTCTCTCCAGTAGACTTCTAGTAGGTTAGCTTCTTTCATCATAGTCCTTGCAAATTCTTGAACAATCCTATTTTTCCTTTCAACCACTCCATTTTGCTGAGGAGTCCTAGGGATAGACAAGTTCCTTTTATGCCATGATTCTCGCAAAACATGTTAAATTCATTAGAGGTGAACTCCCAACCTCTGTCAAATCTCAAACATTTGATCTTTTAATCCATCTCATTTTCAACCATAACTTTGAATGCTTTGAATTTATCTAGAGCTTCAGATTTTTCTCCAAGAAAAGTACCCATGTCATTATAGAATAATAATCAATCAAAAGCATGAAATACCTATCACCTTGAAGACTTCTCACTCTTGTACGACAAAAAAGGTCTGTGTGTACCAATTCCAACAATCTGGTAGAAGATTGTTCCTTTCCCTTGAAACTATTTATAGTTTGTTTTCAAAATTGACAATCTCTACAAACAACATTGATAGGCTTTGTAATCCTCGACAGATCTCTCACTACTTGAAATGAATTGATTCTAACTAGGTTACCAAAATTAATGTGACACATTCTCTTGTTCCATAGCCAACTATCATTAATCTTAGTTATGAAATAGTGACCATCAACACCCTTGAGTTGATAGATATTTCCATTTGTCCTCTTTCCAACAACAATCATAGTTTTGAACCCTTTTCTGATCTTACATCCATCATCCTAAAACATAAGATTGTATCCTTTTCTAAACATTTATCTAACACTCAAGAGGTTACACCTTAAACCTTTAACATAGTAAACTCTTTAGTTTTATGCTTGCCATCAAAACTAATTGATCCTATTCCACAAATCTTAGCACTTGAATCATCTCCAAATTTAACAATTCCTCCATCATATTTTTCAAGTTTAAAAAACTTACTCTTATCTCTAGTCATGTGATTTGAGCAACCACTATCAATAACCCAATAGTTCTGATCCTGTCTAACATGAAAAGCAGATACCAAAGTACCTCCAACTTTATCCTTTTTCTCTAGAACACTTTTCTTCACACAACTTTTAGATTTACCAGATTTAGATTCATATTTTAGAGACAAGAACAAACATTTATTATCATCAACATCTACATAATCAGATTCATCATCAGAAATACCAACATCTTCTCTAACATAGTAGCTCCTCTTGATCACTTTTCCTTTATTTTCCTTGTTCTTATTGTTCATAGTTTTGTTTGGACATCTCGAAGTATAGTGATCTATATTTCCACAATTGAAACATTTAAAAGGTAATTTACCTTTGTAGTTATTAGTTCCCTTTTTCATTTTTCTTACAAAGTTAGCTTCCACATCATCAAGATTCTCTCCATCTGAATCTTCAACTTTTTCTAATTTTCCAGTCTTGAACGTAGTCTCCACTTTTGCACCTTTTTTTGGACCAATTTTTCTCATCTCAAATGAAGTTAGTGTGCCAAACAACTGATCTCTAGTGTATGTATTAAAATTTGCAACTTCCTCAATAGAAGAAACCTTTTTACTGTAAGAATCAGGAAGAGTTCTAAGAATTTTCTTTTACCACTTTAGGTTCTTTGACTTGTGCACCAAGACCTTTCATAGCACTTACTAGTTCATCAACCATATGCATGTAACTTGTAATTGTTTCATCTTCAGACATCCGCAAAGTCTCAAATTGTGTCTTCAAATCCTACAACTTAGCTTGCTTGACCTTGTCATCTCCTTCATAAATGCTTTCTAGCTTATCCCAAAACTCTTTAGCAATTTTTAGATCCATAGCTTTCACTAATTTAGTATGTGCAAGACTACTCAAAAGAACAAACCTTGCCTTACCATTTGTTTCATAGGCCTTGATCTCATCACTTGTGCTCAGTCCATTTGTAGGTATGTTATATATAGTCTTTATTTCCTTAGTGACATAAAATCCAAGGTAAATCAAATAGCATTCCATCTTCACTTTCCAGAATACATAGTTTGTGCCATCAAACATAGGGATCTCCTTCTTGCTCACCATCTCAGATCTACCTCAAGTGGTTAAGCTTTTCTTCAAGGAACCTCGCTCTAATACCAATTGTTGAAATGAACAAGAAAACTAAGAGTGGGGGTGAATCAATGGTATCAAATTAAAACATTAAAACCCTCAATAGTAAACATATCCACATGCATTCATTAAAACCCTTAATCTATTATAATGTTTGAACATAAAAAGCGAATAACATAAAATGAAACAACCAAAATCATGCACAAGCGAACACCATATTTATGTGGAAAACCATAGAAGGGAGAAACCATGGTGAGGATTAGCTCACACTATAAGTAATTGCAAAACCAGTACAAAGAGGCTCACTGCTAGAATATGACACACTATCCAAAAAGGATCAAAACCCAGGCTCACTGCCAAAATAGAAAGAAGAAAATAAGATAAGATGTTACACAAAGAACACAATCTCAATGCAACATAAATTCCACCACAATAGCTCCAACAATACTCACAACATTCAAGAGATCAAGATACCTCAACTCATTGCATTCAATAATCTTGTGTTATAGCTCACACTACAATTCATACTTCTGCACTTAATTTCGTACCACAACACTCAACTCTATTCCACACCTCATATCACATCAATTCACCTTGTATTTATACCATCTGCAACTTGAAAAACATCTTCAAGTCTGCTACACTCACCTCACACTTTACAAATTCAAAATAGGTCAACACTAGGCATTCCCGCGGTGGATAGGAACGAAAAGAAGACCACAAAAAAACTTAACTAGAACCCAAATGAACTCTCACACACCACACCACACTTTCATGAATACTCAAACATCCTTGAATGTAGTGTAAATAGTAGGTCTATCGTTACCATGCAAACACCATTAAACTTTGAACTACACGCTTCCACAAATCCAAGGATGACTTGTGAACCACATACCACACTTCATGATAATCTAGAACATTCCTCTATCAACCTAAAATTCATTAGATTCCTTTGCAACAATTCACACCTTCAGAATGTACATAGCTTGTACATTTAGACTACACTTCCAAACACTACAACTCTACAATCCATCTTTCGGCGCACCAAACCATGAATCCTTTTGACATAGGCAAAAGATCAACACTATCAACATACATTTAGAATCGAAAGACCTAAAGAAAAACTATGGAGAAATGCTGAGCAAAAACATTTCTCCCAAACACCTCTATAAGCAACATTGCAAAACCAATTCACACACTGGTGAACATAACTTACTCTAACCATTGATCCAGAAGCCAAAATTCTAGATATAGAAACTCTGAACACCTCTATCCAACATATCCAAACCACACAAGTAGTTCTTCAACCTAGAAGAAATGCGAAGCAAAACCAAAACACCTCTACAAACCAAAATACCTCTGCAACACCCTGCTTCCTTATTTTATCAATTTTCTCAATATCCTTGACATCTAAACCATAAACAAAAGCTTATAAAAGAAACACTAGAGGTTAACATCAACAACTTAATTGATGACAAAATAATGCAACTAATCAAAGCAACAATCTCTTCTCAACCATTGCACAACTGTCACCAATGAAAACTCAAGCTTGTTGACATCAATGACAACACCTTCATCCTTGCAAAACTTTGGATATGAGTTCTTCAAACATCATTACACATTGCATTCTTAGTTGGAAGGTTAGATCCATGTTTAATTTTCCTACAATGATTTCCACTTGTTTCTCGAGCATGGGCCATTTACATTTTCTTACCTTGTGTCTCCATCTCTGTAAGAAGGATGTAAAGGCTTCTCCCTTGTTCTATTTAAGGGTGTATAGTTATTCCAAGGTTGTTTTTGCATCAATGTTGTAGGAAAAGTTGACTACAAATTGATCTATTATTTCTTGAAATTTTTTGATTCCTAGAGGTAAGTGTGAGAACCACTCTATGGCTTTCCCTCCCAAACTTCTTGGGAAGAGCCACATCAGGTATGAATAATTGCATGACACTTCCATGCATGCAACACAAAAATCTTTGATATGTTCCTCAATATTTTCATGTACTTTGTATTTTTCAAACTTTGTTATTTTGAAGTTCCGAGGAAATGGTATCATTGTGATGTTTTGATCAAACAAGGATGGACATAGATCTTGAACCGATATGAATTTTTGGTCTTCCCCATCTGTATGTCCTAATTTTTTTGCATTATTGTTTGAATTTGGGAATATATGTCCAAAGGAAGATTGTTTGATGGTGGAGCATATGTGTTGTATTGCGGGATGATAGATGAATTATATGTTGGATTTTGGTATGGAGGTGTATTTGTATTGTATGGGGTGTACTGTGGGTTTGCTTGATATTGTGAGTTTTTAGATGGTGGAGGTGGTGGTGGTGTATTGTATGCTCCATATTGATGTTGAAGTGTGACATTTGATTGGGAGTTTGTGTATTGTTGATGTTGAGGATTGTATTGCAAGCTTTGTTGATATTGTTGGTTTGAAAGCAATTGTTGTTGTTGGGGAATAATTTGTTGTTGAGAAATACTTTTTTGTTGAGTAATACTTTGTTGTTGAGCAATACTTTGTAGTTGAGAAATACTTTGTAGTTGAGCAATACTTTGTTGTTGAGAAATACTTTATTGTTGTTTTGGAAATAGGACTTGTAATTCCATGTGTTGATGATGTTGATATTGTGGGATGTATTAATTTTGTCCGATGGAATTGTGAGAGAATTGTTGATGTTGTTGTTGTTATGGAATGATGTTTTGATGTTGACCTTGATATTGATCTTGATGTTGCTGATTTTTGGGGTGATGTTGCTGATTTTGGGGGTGATGTTTCTGATTTTGGGATTGATGTTACTGATTTTGGGATTGATGTTGCTGATTTTGGGATTGATGTTGCTGATTTTGGGATTGATGTTGTAGGACTTGATGTTGTTGATTTGTTTAATTTTGTTGAACTTGATGTTGTGGGATTTGATTTTGATGTTGGGGATTTTGATGTTGTTGATGTGTTGGTTGTTGAGGGATTTGATTTTGATGTTGTTGAGTACTAGGGACATTTGTGTGTACATTTTGTGAAGGAAAATTCATCCAATAGTTTTTCATGTTTGTGTTGTGAGAATTGAATGTAGGTTGGATATTGGTATTTTGAGCATTGAATGTTTGTGGAATTTTAGTATTTTGAACACATAAATTTGTGTAATTTCCTAGATTTTGTAATTACCCAATTGATTTCCATGTTGAGGTCCAAGGTTTTTTGAATCCATTCTTGTCATAGTAACTGTTGGTTGACTTGGTATGTTTGATGAAGATAGTTTTGGTATGTTGTATGACATTGTGGACCAAGGGTTCACTTTTAAGAGGATGATTCATGGATGATAGATGTGTGAAAATAATTTCTCCTTTAGTGTGTTCACATCAAAGTTTATGGGAATTTTTGCATCACCTTGTGCAAGTTTAAGCATGTATTGATTTGGGTCAAGATTTAGCATGGTTTTTATTATGTGAGTAAGAGTTGGAACTTGTTGCATTTCTAGTAACTCTTCGGGGGTAAATTTTGAGACTTGTTGGTGATGTCTTTTATGTGAACGATTTCACCTTGGGATGGTTGAGTTAGGTCTTGAGTTTTTTTTGGAGCTGTAAAACCTTTAGGATTAAAACTGGGCATCCCTAGACTTTGTTCACTAGCACTTGTCGTGGTAGGTACGTTTGCACCACTAGGATTTGTTTCCATTTTTTTTTGTGTTGGGGCCTTATTGTGACAATAAAATTTGTGTCAACCCTAAGAGATGTTGGATGCAAATGACCTCTTTGGTTGCCTCAAATTTTTCTAATAATGACACTTTGATAGGTTTAGGACTAATGTTGAATGATTGTGTGGATGAATGGAGGATATGAAACTTTTAATTTTGATAAATTTTAGATATATTTGTAGGTATGTTTGAGGATGATGATGAACTTACAAACCTTGGAAGTAGCCTCATGACTCCAAAGTAAGTTTTTCCATAACTATGCTTACTAACTCAACCAAATACTTGAAAAGATATTGTTTTCAAGCATGAAATAAAACTAGGTAATAGGATGAAGATCTAAATACAAATGATCTATGTCAAAATGTGAAGTTGTCATTTTGAAATTGGCTGCTTTGATGGTGAAGTTGATAGTTTGATGTTGAGTTGATCCTAATGACAACCTAGAAAGTGTTTTGACAAGCTCAAAATGATGATGAACACAAGTTTGTTTGTTGCTATTTTGATTGATACATGTGAATAGAGGTTTTTTTTTCATTAATTCCAGATGATGTAGTACTTGTTGATCAAAATGCAAATTTTAGAAATATTTTGAAGTTCTCTATTTTTAGTTTTAGAAAAAGGCATCATTCTATTTTGCATAGGTGTTAGAATTTTACTACAAAGGCGTCACAATATTTGCAAAGGAATCGATGCTTGATAGAAGCGTCATACTACCTAAACAAAGGTGTCACTTTGTAAAAAAAAATTACCCTAAAAAATGCACCAAGATGTGCAAAGGTGTTGATATACAAACAAAGGCATTGATACGCAAACAAATGTGTCACTTTAATAAAAAAAAAAGTGTTAGTGTCACTTTAATAAAAACAAAAGTGTTAGTTTGCACAAAGGCATCGTATTGTCTAGACAAAGGCATTGGTCTATCATAGGAGCTTTGGTGTGTAGTTTGAACTAAGTTTTTAAATTTTTTGATGTTGATAAAACATAATAAACAATATGTAAACTGACTCAATTGGTGTTTGGATTATTTTTGTGTGTTCTTCCACAAGATTGCACTAATTGGTATCACAATGGTATCCACAATAAAACAATTCCATAGAACACAATTATATTTGTAGTGGTAGATTGGGTTTATCATCTTATATTAGGATCACATAATAAAATACCTTCCTTTGAGTGGATAACTAGAGTATGCCAAGGTCATGTACCACCTTGAAACCTCTTACCTTGGAAGGAAAATTTCCTTGTAAGGGGTTAATTTCATCTCAATAAGCATCGAAACATAGAAAGTAATTTCATGTATCTCGTTGCACCAATGATAATTCAATGATATACAAATGGACTTTAGGATTCTAGATACAAGGCTCGTAGTGAGGTACTTTGTAAATACCAATGCATGTACAAATATGATTGAAATATCATCTCCTTGTGTCTAGAAGCACTTGAGACCACAAAGGAACACTTGAAATGTCATGATTGGATTGAGCTACAACTTTCACTCTCACCCCTTTATATAGCTCGTCGGAAGAAATATGCTTGAGGTTGAACCCCAGGGTGATGAAATCCCTAGGTAGGCCTCCTAACAATAAAGGAAGGAATAATGTTGCTATTTTTCATCACCCAAGATCACACTAGGCACAAGGGGAGTGGATACACAAACAAATCCTTTCATGTTTAATAAGAAAAAATGTAAACTAGAGGTATTTATTGTCACTCAAGTTTGCATGAAGCACAAGGGGAGATGATAAGTACTCTCTAGCTTACCAAGCATGACAAACACGATGCATAAGTTAATTTTAATTGCACCAAGGATTGAAATGTGTTATTCATTTTTAAACACCAAATTGAAAGCATGAGAATTTATATTGTTCAATTTTAAGCACCAAAATGAAATGCTCAAGTTGTGTTGTTCAATTTTATTGTACCAAGGGAAAATGAATTTATTTTATGCACCAAATCAAATGTGAGTCCTAGATTATTTAAAAAATCCACAAAACAAACATTAGTGATTCAATTTTCATCTTCTCCCAATGATTTACCAAGTTGCTGCAAACAATTAGCCTCAGAAACAAAAAACCATCGAGTGCTAGATTTTTAGGGTTAGATGAAAAAAGATTGAAATCAAATTAAACCCTAAAAATTAAAGTTATTGTTATACCTTGTAGAAGCATCAGACTATTGTGCAAATGTGTCAGTTTGTTAGACAATAGAACTACTTTTTCAGATATAAGTGTTAGACTTCGTACTTGCAAAATGGTCATCCCTTTGCAGAAGTGTTGCCATGCCTGCAAAGGCGTTGTACTACACTTGTAGTAGAAGAGAAAAGATTAGAAATGGAAGCGTTGGGGTATTTACAAAGGTGTCAGACTCTAATTTTCATAAGTGTTGCCCTTTGACTTGTAAAGGTGTCAGACTACCTCTGTAACCTGTAATGGCCAACAAAGCTAAACAAAATAGTCAGAATGGGGATGTGGGTCCTATCGAGCATGCCAAATGTAAGTATGTTAGCTCAAGTGATCAAATACAATGGAATTAAACTAATTAAACAAGCTATTGATCAATAAAAGGCCATACTCTGATGAAATTAGTAAACAAACCTAAGAAAGGTTCAAATCCAAAATTCTTAGAATAAAATTCATGCAAATGAACCAAACTAATAGTGCAAATCTGCAATTCCATTGTGGATTGAGTGCAAACTTAGAGTGGTATGGATGTGGATTACTCAAATTTTCCTAATCCATGTTTTTGAAAAATATTTTTGGTTAATGAATGCGGATGATTCTCAAAAGCCTAAAAAGGCTCAAAGGTGAGTGATGAATTCAAGAGAGTAAGGGTACAATAATGGTTGTTAATATTTTTTCATGTAAAAAGGACTGGTATTTATAGATTTTAAAAATATTAATCAATGGTGAGGATTTAAAATGCTGATCAATGGAGGAACTTGAATTGAGGATATGAGTGTGAATCAAGAAATAGATCAAGGGTCAATAATCCTTAAAGGCATGGAACAAAGATTTAATCAAGGGTCCATAATCCATGAGGATTCAACAATATCCCTAAAATTTAGGAAATATGTTGGAGACATTATTCATGTGGAGAGAATAATTTGAATTTGAAAAGAGAATATTCCATGAGAATATTCTCTTATACAAGTTGGAGGATTGGATAAATAATTAGGTAATTAAACAATTTAGGAAAATCATTTAACTGTGCAAGTTGGAAGAATTGGGATCCTTAATTAAATAATTATGAATTATTTACTCAAAGAGAGAAAATGGAATTTAATTAAATAATTTGACATTATTTAATCAAATGAAGAGAAATTAGTATGAAGGTGATGAATTAATTAAATAAATTTGATTATTCAATTAATAGGAGAAAAGGTGAATTTAACTAAATAATTGAATATTATTTAATTAAATGGATGAAATAGGTGAATTATGAAAGAAATGGTGTTAATAAGCGAAATCAAAGTGTGTGATATACTTAGGAAATTTTTAGGTGTCTACAAAACCAATTCTTCCTTGGTGATTTTCTCTATTAAAACCCTAGGTGTGTGACATATAGTGTGACGAGACAATGGTCACAACAAAAATAATAAAAGAAATGTTATTACGAACCCTATCACTAATATAGACTTCTCAACCATGAATGATAAATAAAAGTTATTATGGGCCCTACCAAGAGTGATGTGTCATCAGGTTTGGACTTTGTGCTAATAACTAAATCCTATGTCAAAACAAAAAGCAACATGCATAATTAGACCAAAATTGATGCGACCCATGCGATGAATCTCACTTCTCTTTGGAATTTCTTATCTATAGAAAATAAAACCTAGGGTTCTATTAGATTTAGAAAATCAACAAACTAAGTTTCTCCAAGCCTCAAAATGATTCAAAACCCCTAGCAATGAGCCAAAATTATCCAAAATCACTAGCCAAAATAAAGTGTTTCCATTGTAGTAAAAAATCGCTATAAGTACCATTACAATGCTTTGCCATAGTGCTCAATTTTTATCTTGTTTGGAAAATGAAGCAGCCCTAAGATCCTCCACCTATCACTTTGAATGGATTTATTTTTTCCATATGTAGGAGTGATTTGATCCTTTAGAATCCCCACCCTCCTAGATTAGGTAATACAATTGGTCTTGTCACTTAAACTAAATCACTTTATGGGTTTATTTTCCTTTTTCAAATTCCATATTTCTCACTCACAAGGTTGATCATTCTTCAATTTTCTTATTAATCATTAGCTTGTGCTCCAAAACATCCTAAGTTGATTATCTAGGATCATTTAATTATGGGCAACTCTAAATCATTAGTAGTCATTGAACAATTAGAAAATCACCGTGAATCATAGCAATCATTGTATGCACTCTAACATCAACATTAGATCATCACAATAACATAGTAGGTACTTGGATTGTTTGATTGTGATTTGGAAACTAAAGGAGAACATAGCAGACAAACCCAATTAAATCAATTTAATAAGGTCATGCGTATAAATGGTTTGTGACTAATAGAGAGTCAAGATATATAATTCAATTGTGTAATTATGGAAGACAATTGGCATGTATAGAACTAAATAAAAAAAGTTTTATTATGCTAGTTTTATAAAATATTTGTCAAATAGAACTACATTATGTATTTTTCTCCTCACATGTCTAAATACAAAAAAAATCTATGTACAATATTAGAGTGCAATTTCAATTGAACGAAACTAGTCCCTAACCACTCCACAACTATAGAAGAGGAGTCATGATTTGTGGTGTGACATGTGGGTTCTAAATATAGTAAGATCCTACCAATGAAATTATAAGAGTTGTTAGAAAGAAATATGAGGGTTATAGATAGGAGTTTTGTACCCAAAGGATCTTTGCTAGTTGTAGTCTTTAACCATAGAGTTGGTCCTATTGAGGTAACATGAGATGGTATTCCAGATCTAAGATTAGTTGTAAATCTGAATAAAATAACATACACACAAGATAGATCAAAATTCAAGGTTATTTATATTCATTCTATCAGTAAGCATTCATTACATTACTTATATCTTTATTATAGTCAATATTCTATATTCTTCCTTATTCTATCATAATTCACTCTATGCTATTGGTGAATAGATCTTTCTATATAATTATAGCTACAATAGGGGACATGGCCCTTAGATAGCATCCCTAGAGTACATTCTATCTTCCTAATCTCGTGTTCCAGAATGTTCTTTTCAGTTAGATATTAAGTATCTCTGGAACAGTGTCTCTACATTGACTAATAAAGGCTATAAAGAAACACCCAAGATGTGTAGTAAGATTTATTGACTCAAATACTCCTATATCACTCATTCCTCCTTGAAGAATAATGGTCCTCATTACGTTTAGTTTTTGGAAAAAACATGTGAAAAAAAATTAGCAATTTTTATCTCTATAAACTATTTTCCCTGGGATGACACTTGATCTACTTTAACAATTTGGAAGATAGGGATCTCTTGTTGACATGTCTATATGACCTTAGCATAAATGACTTGACCTAAATTCTATGGAAATGTTACAATCTAGATTGATCTCTACTTGTTGAAGAGTCCTTTTAGTATTTTATGTATTCAATAAAGGCTTAAAGAAAAGATACAAGAGATCAGTGTTGAATATAAGATGGAAGCAAGGTAAGAAGGATATTAATACTTAAAAAATTATCTTCTCTTTTCTTGGTGACTTTGTAGGGCTCATACTAAAGTAGAAAAATCTTTCAATGAAGCCTTGCCAATATTTCCTTATGCAAGTGTAGCCAAACTTGATTAACAACTAGAAAGTTGTGTATTTCCCAATACGTTTCATGGTAGTACTTTTACTTTTCATTAGCCTATTACATTATGATTTACACTTCTTGATGAATGTGCTAAATATTCTCAATGAATTGAATAGCTTTATCAACTTATTTTTGAGCTAGATGAGTTATTCTTCATAATAAAACATGATAAACTACATCAATGGGTGCCACAAGCTAGAAACCTAAGACAACCTATAAGAAATAACATGTGATAGTTTTTTATAGATTTATTTTAGTTGTGTTGAATGAAAGGTGGGATTTCATCCCAAGTGTGATATTCTTAAAATTTTATACCTTAAGAAGATGCACTATCATCATATTGGTTTATCCAATAATCTAGACTTTAAATGTAATAGAATTGTTAAAGTTTTTGTCTAGAATAGACCAAAATGCTTTCTAAAAATTTCTCAACAATCTTGTGTCTCTATCTAACAAGATATTTTTTGGGATTCTAAAGTGGATCAAGATATGTTAAAGTTATAGTTGATTTATTTCTAGAGCTAATCTTATTTTATTACAATGAATCAAAATTTCCATCTTTGATAATTTATCAAATACTATGTAAATAATATGATTATCATGCTTGTTTGTAGGGTATCCTGAGATTAGGTTCATGGAAATTTATTCCCATAGTCTCTTTGGAATCATAAGAGGTGTATACAAACATTTATTCTTGTTGACTAGTTTGTAATTATGCATGTAGTACAATACTTGATGTATTTAGTTACATTTAAATTGAGGTGTGGCCAGTATAAGTACTTATACAACTCTACAAGAGTCATTTCAACTTCAAATTGTCTTGTAACACTATTAAAGTGAACCTTACATATTATTTTATTTCTCTACCTCATTGAAAATGCATAATTGCCCAAGGTGGTATGGGATTCCATCTTGTGACTAAAAATATAGAATTGAATTACCACAAAGTAAGTTCTAATATATATCTTAAAATCCATGTCAAATGAATAAAATTTTGACCATGCACTGACTTCATGTCCACATAAAAAAATGAGATCTTAATTTTTTGGATGACTCAAACAATATATGAATGGATTGGTATTTTCCTTCTTATATTTGATGGTTAGATGGAAATAATAAAGATAAAAATATAGATTTTAATGCTATTATTGCTATAAATTTTATTGAGTCTACAATAACTAAAGTGGCTTACGATCTGTGTATCATAATATACTTACATAGTATATAATACTTCTTATGTTTACATGCCTAAATGATAGTATGAATTTCATAATCATATGATGGGTAGCTCCTTACCAATGTAGTGAACGTTTTATTGTGGTAAGAAACTAGGTGATTATGTTGATTGAAGATTGATCCCAATGCACATTATAACATATCAATCTTAATCTCAAATGGTTACTCAAGATTTACTAATACAATTACTAGTGTGGAAGAGACTTTGAATTTTAGTTCTTTGGACTATTTTTTGTTGTGTAGTTGAATAGATGAAATTTTATTTAGTGCCACCTTTAGTAACATGGTTTAGTAGCTAAGTCACATGAGAAAAATCAAGTCCGAATACCTTATAAAAAAATGTTAATTCCAAGAAGTTGTAGAGTTCTATGATATTATTTGGTTGGTGGCCATTCATAGATTACTTGAATCTTGGCCTATTCCACATGTACTCCTTGAGAATATACTATATTCCAAATATTGTATCTCCCACTTGGAAAATGGATATTTATCAATGTTTGCATATAACTCATGTTTTCAAAAAGTGTCAAGCATCTCTACATGGAACAAATATCCATCCTAAGGTTTCTTAATGATAGGATGTCCTAAAGATATCCTACAAAAAAATGAAGTGATTAATGGCTTGAGAATATCAATTATCATTTGTATGAATGTAGTTGGTCATTGGTTAAGATAAAGGGCATGACTAACCATTCAAATAAACCCTATTTTTCTTTAATATTATCTTCTAAATGTTTTTATGTTTGAAAAATATGGTGATACCAAAACTTAAGATTGATTTTGGTGAATAAATTTGTACCATAGAGTTGGTCCAATATTAATCCTTAAAAGAGAGTAGAATTTCTTCACTATGATCTTGTTGAGAAATCTATAATCAATGCATAACTTCCATGTGTCATACTTCTTATAAAAAGAACAATTGGTGAAAGGAAGCAAGGTATGCAAAAATGCTTCTTACATTAATATTCTAAGGAGATTGTTGTATAAATTTTATTTTTTAACAATTACAAAAATAAAAAGCACATTTTAAACATAAAATAAATAATATACCACAATACAAGTGTATGCAGGAAAACCCTTTTGGGAGAAAAAACACACACTCCAAAGAAAATAAATTTATTATTCAATAAACCACAATTATGATAAAATCGTAGAGAAAACCTTCATAAGAGTATCACCAACTAGAGATCTTGAGGAATTCTAATAACTAAACGATATATACAAAAATCTACACAAAAACATCCATCTCAAGCAACTAATATATAGGATACACAAAACCTAAAACCATCAAATGATAATTAGAAACCCATGAGATAAAACCACCCATCAAACAGAACCAAAATTATCCCCCAATCAAAGATACCTTATGATGTATCATAACACACATTACAAGTTGGTCAACAAGTGTAACTTCCATTTACAACTCTTTTATGTGTCCAACTTTTTTTTGCTTTTTCTATGCAAGCTTTACGGGGTGTTGCCACAATAATGGGTTACACTTTTTGGGACATCCTAATTTTTTCCTAAAATCACATATTTTAAAAAAATATAATGATTTAAGCCTTGAAAGGTTCCATTTAAAGGATTTTATTGAAGATGGTTTGATCAAACCCCCTTAGATCAAACCCCTTTGGATAGAACCATGCTAGTTTTAAACAATACCTATAATGGAGTCTCCTCTACACCTATCAAAATGCTGAGAAAAAACCACTTTTGATTTTTTTGGTACGTAAAAAAAAATTGTATTAAGATCAAAAAGTGAAATACAAAGATCCAGCTTAGAAAATAGGTAATGTAATCCATGAACCCACAACCCAAAACCTCTACATAGTAGACTAGTATGTAGGAAGAGACCCCCAAAGCCCAAACCAAAAGCTATAGATTTACACAGTTTCAACATAGATTACATACACACCCAAATACCTCCATAGCGCTTTGAAAAAACAAGAACCCACCATTGGTAGAAACAAGTAGAGACAAGTGACCATTGTGAGCAAAAATGGAACCCACCATCAATAGCAAAAATTTGATTTGAGTGGCCATCATGAACCAAACACATAGGGCACCCAACCACCACTAGTCTATCTCCACACCGTCCACAAGAAGGTACTCATGAAAATGACCCCTCCATTCCACCTCATTTGTAGGCTCTAGGTAAAGATGATGCTTTAGAAAAATCACACCACACTAGGTCCAAGCTCTATGTTCCCTTAGAGCCTCCCCTTTAATGTCTAACAGAAAAGGGTAGTGCTTCATATGGACACCCGAAATAAAGACCTTACTCATATCTCTTGGTCGAGGTAGTCCAACATCAGGTTCCACAATTATTAGAACATACTCCACCCCACCAAGCAGATCTATCATTATCAAATTTTGTACTATAAGAAAAATCATCACCTTGGGCATGTCAAAATCCAAGAGAGAGGCAATGAAGTGTGATGCAATGTCTGCATTTATTCTTTACCTCTCAAAAGATACCATAAAATCCTACCCCAGGATATGCTAGAAGGCCTCAAGTACCAACGAATCCCACTCCTTAAACACATACCTCAATCTACTAGATGAAATGTTGCCTAAAATTCCCAGAGCTTATGTGAAGCTATGAGTTACAAAGGTGTCTCCATCCTATCATAGTAGCCAAAAAAAATGCCAACTAAGGGCATTCTACCACCTTAAATCATCCACAATATGTGTGACCATAAATGCTCATAGCATGCCACGCAAGAAACATTCACCATGATGTCATCAACAGTACCATCGCAGGCGGATACAAACAAAGGAAAGGAAAAAGCATTGAATTCCTAATTTGTTGACCCAACCATGCCAATCCAAAGAAATTATGTCTTGAGGACTATTGGGTCCAACTAAATGACACAAATGAAAACCCCATCACCCTCGCCAAATTGTTACAAGAAAAAGCGAGCTAACAATTCTACGTCTATGGACCTCAAATTTGTTTGTCCTCTTGATTCCATCCACCCCCTCATTAGCCAACTTTTCAACCCCTAATTTTGCTTCTCTATAGGTGTGTTTCACCATATATCCGCTAAAAAGGATCAACAACCAAATAGCCTCCTCCAACAATGGTTGTAGCTTCTAATTTAACAACTTTCCAGACTTCAGGGCTTGAAAAATCACCATCAAATCACCTTCAACTTAAATCTAGTCCACCCCCAACTCCCTACACAAATGGAGGCCACCAATGAGTCCTCTCAGGTCATCCATAGTATTTGTGTCCTCTAGGATCAGAATGGAACAAGCAACAATCACCCTACCCAACCAGTCTTTGATAATGTAGCCCACACTAGACACACCCAGGTTTCCTCGAGAAGCACCATCAAAATTCATTTTGTACTAACCTGGTTGTGGTGGGTTCTAGAAGATGCCTTTCCTATTGTCTTTCTTCACACCCCTAGTGAACACCCTAGGTTTGGGAATATTCAAACCAAACTAGGCCTTTCTCATCTATGCATCCTAATTGGAAAACTTCGTCTTGTCATGGTTCATCTGGGCCATCTTGCAGTTTGTTACCATAATAATCATGACCTCCGAATAGTTGATAAATGTTGGGAAATCTCTCGCATTATCTAGAAACACTCTCCAATTCCTTTCTTTCCAAAGTTCCCACATGACTAGTGAAGGGTTGATCTACCAAAGAGCTTTGAAAAGGGAACCCCTCTTGAGTAAAGGCCAAGAGGAGAACATCAAGAAAATTTCATTAGGTAATGCTCCAACCATCCATGTTTGGTGCATATCCACTTCCAACATGCAAGCAAGAAAGGGAACCTGATTAAGAGATGATTGACATCTTCCTCCACCCTTTTACAAAGAATGCATCTGGAGGCCCTCGAATAACCCATTCTACAAAACTTTTTTGTTGTTAGAATCCTATCTTGGAGAGACACCCAAGCAAAAGTACTAGCTTTGGGAAGACAAAGCTTGCTCCAACATAAGTATAGTGGTAACTCAGATTTCCCATCATCATTGTATTGCAACTCGTATCCTTTTTTCTTGTACACACCTGATGACAAACCTGCCCATACCAACCTATCATCCTTTGCTCTAACTATTATCCTTATCCTATCCAGCACCTCAGCCAACCTCTCTGCTTTCGCGATGGGAACAAGTAGATCCACCAAGTCCTTCCAGGCCCACACAAAATGACCATCTTCCAGTTTTTCTATCATATAATCCATCACCCTAAGACCCCAAATTCATTGCAAGATATTCTTTATATGATCCAAATCCAAAAATTTGTCAATACTTAGAAAGCCACCCCAAGAATCCTCCCAAAAGAGCAGTTATCTACCATCATGAATACCCCAAGAGAGTTGATCCAAGATAAGGGGTTGACATGACCTCATGAAGGGATCAAAACCATTGAGGAAAGTTTTCAATCAAAATAATGTGGTTTGCATTTGTGTCACTCAAATATTTATTCTAAAGAATCCTTTCCCATTTAGCATTGTTATTCAAGTGCATGTTCTAAATTAGCTTCTCACCAAGCACTTTATTTTGTTTGAGTATGTTGTGCAGCCCAACACCGCCATTATCCCTTGAATTACAGATAGTATCCCACACAATGAGAGGGAATTTATTCGGATCAGATACCCCTTGCCAAAAGAACCTACACATTATGTGATTTAAGTTAGTGGTCATACCACTCAAAAGTGCCAAGCATGACATCAAGTAAATTGGTGAGGTAGAGATGACAACTTTCAACATTATAATCCTTCCAACCCATGAGAGCCACTCCCCCCTAGACTACAATCTCCTATTCACCCTATCCTCCAATGGATCCAATAATCTGCTATTACTGGTCCCTTTTTCCAAAGGAAGCCCCAGATGAAACAATGGAAATTGCCCAATTTTGAACTTGAGAGCTCTAGATACCACCAATTCATGTTGAGGATTGGTGTTTAGGAGAAAGATCTCAAACTTTTCCTCACTCACACACTGACTTGAGGCATCCATGTATTCTTTAAGAATATGTTTGAAAGCAATCACTTCCTTCTCCCTTGGAATCCCAAAGAGCATCGTATCATCAACAAATTGTTGATGAGTAACATTAGCCATGGCACAAGTAATTTGCAAACCCACAATGCCTCCTTGAATGGAAGCGCTTGTAATTTTTCTACCTAGGGACTCAACCATTAGGATAAAAAGAGAGGGTGAAAAAGGATCACCCTTCCTCAGACCCCTTGAAGATTCAAAAAATCCAACTGGCTCACCATTGACCAAAACTAACTAGCAAGGACTAGCAATGCAATTGAATATCCATGAGACCCATTGGTGTTCAAAACCAAAGGATTCTAGTGTTTTGCAAAGGAATATCCAATCCACCATGAAAGGCCTTTTTTATGTCAAGCTTAATGAGCATGCCTAGTTTCTTGATGCATTGAATTGAGTATATGACCTCATGTGCAATGGTGACACCTTCAAAAATCAACCTCCCAGGAACAAAGCATGTCTGCTACTTTGCAATTAGACATGGGAGGATAACCTTCAGTTGGTTAGTAATGGATTTTTCCAATATTTTGTATAACGTATTGCATAGTGTAATCAACCAAAATTCATCCAAGGATGAAAGCTTATCCTTTTTAGGTATGAGAGCTAGGAAAGTGTTGTTGATTTCTCTCAGAATACGCCTTGATGCCTTGGCTTACTCCAAATCCTCCACTACCTCAGGCCCAATAAAGTACCAACTTTTTTGAAAGAAAC
>VDFB02188235.1:0-20684 GCA_007258455.2 Sequoia sempervirens | reverse complement strand
ATACTTGTCAATGCATGTACGAAAATATATATATGTATGTATGTATGTATGTATGTATATATGTATGTATAAGTTTAAATGCAATTACGTGTATCAACAAGTATAAATGTAGATATATATGTGTAGGTAGACTCAAGCTAAATCACAAAAGTATTGTGTAGTAGGTAGACGACAATCATGATTGAACATCACATAGGAAATATTACAACAAAAATGAAGTTATATGCAACTCTAATAAAATGAAAGACACATAAATAGCTATACATAGGCTAGTCCCAAATGGCTAGCAAACAAAAAGGTGAAGGGCACATAAATACCTCAAATATAAATAAGCTAGACTATATATTACAAGGACCGCTAATTCAAATAAATAATTTTCCCAGTTTCTTGGATGCACATGGAAAAGAGCCAATACAATTCTCAGTAGCAAAAAGGAAACAAGGAACAAACTTACGGGAATTGGTGCCTGAGGGCTGTCCAATAGCCTGGGGAGAGCTAGAGTCCACCGACATTGTTGGGGATGCTCTTTAAAAAGGTGAGAATTGCAATGTTGGCGACTGGCTACAAGTTCTACGTGAGAACACCACAAGGGCCGAAGGTTGAATTAAAGCAACAAAGGATAATGAGCTCTATTCCCAATTTTTTATTTCAATTTTTTTATCTTTCAAATTTTTTGTGGAGAAATTAACAATATGAGTGAAAACAAATAGTCTAAAAAGGCACATTTGGAAAACTCTTTGTAAATTATTTCAAAAAAAGTCTATGTTCTTGGAAGACAACCAACCAAGAACATACATTGTCCATCACTCTGATCAATGGTGGCATCAATGATTCAGATAATAGTTAAAATACAGCTTATCATTCCAAGAATGTCCCAACAAAATAAACATAGGGATTAGTATGTATTAATGTTGTTTGCATCTACTATGACATACATGTACATATTTGCACATAGGGGAAATACATTTTCCATCACTATGATCAATGGTGGCATCAATGTTCCATACAACACTTAAAATATAGATTATCATTCAAAGAATGTCTCAATATGTATCAATATTTTTTGCATCTAGTATGGCATACGTACATATCTACACATAGGATAAATAAAGTGAAACATGACAAAATAAGGCATTGTTCATCACTGTGATCAATGGTGACATCAATGTCTCATATAACATTTCAAATGCAACCTATCATTTCCTACATGTAGATATGTATGTATTTGTTGTAAATTGTGGTGATGGCTGCAACACAACAAAATAGTTAATGTTATACAATCTTTATTGTTTTCCATAAGGCATTGTTTTTTATTGTTCTCTAGCTTTGGCTATATTGTTTCATTATCGATAAGGTACTAGTGGGGAAAAGAATTTGTCCATGTACATGGGTTAGTTACTGTGAATTCTTCTCTTTTGTGCATTTTTCTCCATTTCGGTCACTATTCAAACCAATACTGTTTCATTTATGGTTCACGTTTTGTGGCGAGTTACTATAGATTCTTTTGTTTTTGTGCAGTTTTCCATCTAGGTCGCCCTTCAAATCAATATTGTTTGATTCATGGCTTCCATTTTTTTGCTATGGTTGCAATGCAATAAAATAGTTAATGTTATATAGTTTATGTTAATTTCCATAAGGCATTATTGATTGTTGTGCTCTAGCTTAGACTCTATTGTTTCATTTTTGATAAGGTGTTGTTAAGAAGGCTATATTGTTCCAATTTTTGATAAGGTGTTGTTGAGAAAAGACTATAATTTTTGTTAGTACGAATATTGTTTGATTTATGGCTTATGTGTATTTGTTTTGTAACCATCACCCCATGCAAAAAAATGAAAACCTCCAACCACCTTCAAAGAAGCTTCACAACGGATGATCAAACTTGCACCTTCACAAGAGCTCACCATTGTGGCATCAACATTAATTTTGTATCACTTTCAGTAGTGGTGACATGTACGGCTCGCCATTGTGAATCAACATTAATTGTTGTATGGTCTCCGTGTAGTGCATGGTTGTAATAACACCTACCATTTTAAACCCCAGAAAACATGGTGAAAGTCTATGCAATTCCCAATAAGGCATTGTTGGGTGTTGTTCTGTGGCTTTGCCTACTATTAGAGATGTGAGCCAAAATGATGAGCTTTTCTAAAGGTACAATTTTGATCACACAATTCAACACAATGTATTAGTATTTTCAGCTATTCTTATATATACTTGTGGACATGTTTGTTTGCATGTATACATCTACATATGCATATACATAAACATATATGTATGCAATTGAATTTTCTAAGTGCATACAACATGTTCATACAAACATGTGTAGATATATGTGTCTGTAATGCATTTGTATGCATATATGCATCGAGGAGTATTGTCACTAAAGCCACAAGTCAACAACCACCAATGCCTTATTGATAATAACATGAACTATTTTCATACTTTGAAACCATCGCCACTACACAAAAACCATACAGAAATTAATGTTCATGCCAACCACCATTTTAATTTTGTTGGCCTTCTCTATTGGCTTTCCAAATTATATTAAGTGCAATAAGAAACATCGGTTTCACCATTGGTGACAGTGGCGGCCAATGTGTCTTGTTACTTGGTTTGCATTTGGTAGTGATGGTTTTCCATGTGTTTGTTACTGTGAATTTTTGTTTTTTATGGGTTTTTCCATTTGGGTTGCTATTGTAACCAATGTTGTTTTATTTATGGCCTCCATTTTGTGGCAATAGTTGCAACGCAATAAAATAGTTAATGTTATATAGTTTATGTTGTTTTCCCTTCTTTTTTTGTGTGCCATATAATTTTCCCTATGTGCAGATACATATATTTGTGAAATTAGATGCAACCAACATTCATATCTACAATAGCCTATATATTAAGTGTAATGAAAAACATTGATATCACCATTGAATACACTAGTGGACAATATATGCATGCCTACCACAAAATAGCATAAACTGTTTTAATATTGTTTCATTTATGGCCTCCATTTTGTGGCGATGGTTGCAACGCAATAAAATAGTTAATGTTATACAATTTATGTTTTTTTTCCTTCTTTTGTTGTGTGCCAATTAATTTTCCCTATGTGCAGATATCTATATTTGTCAAATTAGTTGTAGACAACATTCATATGTACGACAACCTATTTATTAAGTGTAATAAAAAACATTGATATCACCATTGAATATGTTGGTGGACAATGTATGCATGCCTGTGACAAAATAGCATAAACTATTCTCTAAATTCCACAAGTTTTAAATGGTTGGTCTAGAAAACTGAAATGAAACATATCAATCAATAAGAGAAATAGGTATGTATAGGTCTTTGAGTCATTCTAATATGCAATAATTGAATCCTAAAAATATTATTATAAGTAAAACTAATAATATCTTTTTGATTGAACCTTATGCTCCTTATTCTCAAATTCCATGATTAAATATTTCACCCTTAGCACCTTGTTATGTGAATTAAGTATCGTATGAATCATGAAACATTATTTAGATAGATAAACAAAACATTCACACTCAACAAGGTCTGGATTCTCTATATTTTATATTCTCACATCCCATGTATGAGGGTTTCCCCTTATAAAATGATGAATTTATGTTGTGTGGGATTATTTCCAACTTGTACATCTTTATCAAAAAACAAATAAAGAAGAACATTAGGCCATGTTGTCTTCATAACAAAGAAATAATTTTGGTTGATGGCCATGGAAAGAATATCGTTCTTCATATACCAATAAATAGTGAAGGTATTGATGCACATTTTAAAATTGTTACTTTGTTAGAGATAGACATGACATGGGATCACATTTATTATTGGCTGGTTATTGATTGTGATGAAGTTATCATGAATTTATTGTTGGTTTATTGGAACATAACCATGTTATTATATCTTGAAGTCCGTAGGCATGCCTCAGTTAATATATTTGGTTAAATCCAAAGGTACGATGCATTCAGGTGTTAAATTTTCTTGCGCCACAATTAGTCACAATGAGAAAAAATTAATATATTAATTTTTGTAACACATTAGTTCATGCATAATTTTTACTCTAATGAAGCTATGCCCAAAAAAAATAGAACAAGCCCGCAACATAATAAACCTTTTAAAATAGTGGATTAGATGGGAATAACCACAAAAAAAAAAGAATTCACAGCAACAAACACATGCATTTAACTGGTTATTTATTAAGACAATGGATAGTAACTTATAATGTTTAACAAAAAAATACACTTCTTTTGTATTGTATTGTTTATGTCACTTATACTTTTTCTTTTCTTTTAGTGTATGTTCCTCATTTAATTTTATGTTTTTTGGTTATATAGTTATGCCACCCTATTTAATGCATGTATCACTATTTACAATTGTTAAATTGTCTTGCAACCATCAGCGCCACACGAAAAGCATATATGAAACAATATTGGTTTCAATATCACCTTATCAAAAATGAAATAATGTAGCCAAAGCCACAAAACAATAGTTGACAATGCCTTATAGATAACAACATAAACTAGATATAACATGCACTATTTAATTCCATTTATAAAATGAAACAATATAGCCAAAGCTAGAGAACAACTGTCAATAATGCCTTATGGAAAATAACATAAACTGCATAGTATTGCAACCATAACCACAAAAAGGAAGCCTTAAATGAAATAATAATGATTTCAACAACCTAGATTTTTTTTTGTTGAACAGCACCTTATTGTAAATGAAACAATATAACCAAAGCTATAGACCAACAACCATAAAAGAAGCAAACAACCATATTGATATTAAAAACTTGACATATCTATATATAGATAAACACGTGACCTCAAAGATACAAGTAGAAAATGCATATTCAAACATACACACTCACACCTTAAATGAAACAATAATGGTTTCAATAGTGGCCTAGGAAATTGTTTTTTTTCAACAACACCTTATTGAAAACGGAACAATATAGCCAAATCTATAGACCAACAGCTAGATAAGAAGAAAAACAACCATATTGATATTAAAAACTTGACATATCTATATATAGATAAACACGTGACCTCAAAGATACATGTAGAAAATGCATATTCATACATACACACTTACACCTTAAATGAAACAATAATGGTTTCAATAGTGACCTAGGAAATTATTTTTTTCAATAGTACCTTATTGGAAAGGAAAAAATATAGCCAAAGCTAGAGGACAACACTCAACAATGACATATAAACATTGAAAATAGTGAACACTAATTGTGCAGATATAAGAGTACATGGCAATCGAAATAGACAAGAAGCAAATAACTATATTGATATTAAAAACTAGAAATATCTAAATATAGTTAAACGCATGACCTGAATGATACATGTACAAAATGCATATACAAGCATACACACTCACACCCTAAATGAGACAATAATGGTTTCAACAGGAACATAGGAAATACTTTTTTTCAACAACACCTTATCAGAAAGGAAACAATATAGCCATTTAGCTATAGACCAGCAGTCAAAAATTCCTTATAGATAACAACATAAACTCTATAACATTTACTATTGTATTGCAAATCGAATATGAAACAATATAGCTAAAGCTAGAGAACAACACTCAAAAATTCCCTTAGGAAAACAACATAAACTCTATAACATTAAGTATTTTACTACGTTACAACCATTGACACAAAATGGAAGGCATAAATGAAACAATATATACTGTATAGCACTACAACCATCACCACAAAATAGAAGACTTAAATGAAACAAAAATGGTTTCAATAAGAATCTAGAAAATTCTTTGTTGAATAACACCTTATCATAAACAACCATATACACACATACACACCAACACATACATATAAACATTCAAAATCACAAACAACAATTATAGAGATATAAGAGCATGTGACAATCGAACCAGACAAGAAGAAAATAACTATATTGATATTAAAAACTAGACATATCCATATATAGATAAACGCATGACCTCAAAGATACATGTAGAAAATGAATATATAGATATACACACTCACACCTTAAATGAAACAATAATGGTTTCAACAACAACCTAGGAATTTTTTTTTTTCAATAGGACCTTATTGGAAAGGAAACAATGTAGCCAAAGTTATACACCAACAATCAACAATGCCTTATGGATAACAACATAAACTTGATAAAAATTACTATTGAACTACGAATCAAATATGAAACAATATAGCCAAAGTTGCAAAACAAAACTCGACAATGCCCTATGGAAAATAACATAAACTCTATAACATTAACTATTTTACTATGTTGCAACCATTGACACAAAACAAAAGTCATAAATGAAACAATATATCATAAGCTAGAGAATAACAATCAACAATTCCTTATGCAAAACAACATGAATTGTATAACATTAACTATTTTATTGCATTGCAACCATCGCCAAAAAATGAAAGCCATAAATGAAACAATATTGGTATCAACAGTCACCTAGATGGGAAAACCCACAAAACACAAAAATTCACAATAACAAACCCATGCAAAACCATCACCGCAAACGTTGAACCATAAATCAAACAATATTGGTTTCAACAAACTATATAGTCTTTTTTCAATAGAACCTTATCGAAAAGGAAACAATATAGTCTAAGCTAGAGAACAACAATCAACACTGCCTTATGGAAAACAACATAAACTATATAAAATTAACTATTTCATTGTGTTGCAGCCATCACCACAAAATATTGGTTTCAATAGTGACCCAGATGAAAAACCCACAAAGCACAAAAAGCTCATAGTAATAAACCGATTTAAAACCTTCACCACAAAACATGAACCATAAATGAAACAATATTGGTTTCATCAGTGACCCAAATGAAAAAACCCACAAAAAACACATGAATTCACAGTAACAAACCACCGTACAAACAAAAAGATTCAAAAAAATCTGCCAACTTTTTCCCGACTGGAATCCGGGTGCCGAAAGGCTTAAAAACTGGAAATGCTGACAAAAATTATGTCCAAAGTTCATAGAAATAGCCTTATGGAAAACAACATAAATTGTATAACATTAACTATTTCTTTGTTGCAACCATTGCCACAAAATATTGGTTTCAACAATAACCTAGATGAAAAACCTACAAAACACAAAAATCTCACAATAACAAACCGATTCAAAACCTTCACTAAAAAACGTGAACCATAAATAAAATAATATTGGTTTCAACAGTGACCTAGATGAAAAAACCCACAAAAAGCACACGAATTCACAGTAACAAACCAACGCACAAACAAACAATATTGCCTTCCACCCATCATGACTACATAGAAACCATAAACAATATTGGTTTCAACAATGACCCAGATGAAAAAATCCACAAAAAACACACGAATTCACAGTAACAAGCCAACACAAAAACAAACAATATTGCCTTCCACACATCACGACTATGCGAAAACCATAAATGAAACAATATAGCCTAATCTATAGAAAAAAATCAACAATGCTCTTTGGAAAATAACATAAACTATTTTCAAAATACTCTAGAATGGGTTTTTTCAATATGCACCTCTTCCCGCTTTCTTTCTCTCTGCTCCCTTCTTTCTCCACCGCCTACAAAAAATGGGCAAAGAATTATCACAAACGACACTTTTGTATTGTTTTTGCAACCATCACCCCATGCAAAAAACACAAAATAACCTCCAACCACTATCACATAAATTCCACAATGGATGATCACACTTGCACCTTCATAGAAGCTTTCCCTCCTCACTCACAACTTTGATACAAGATAAAGCCACACAACGACACCCAACAATGCCTTATCAAAAATTGCGCAGACATTCACTATGTTTTTCGAGGCTTTAAAAGCTAGGTGTTACTTCCAACCATCACCATTACATGGAAACCATACAACAATTAATGTTGATGCCATCCACCATTTAATTTCACTAGCCTTCTCTATCGGCGCTCCAAATGCTTTTAATTTTAAAAAAAAAAAATCTGCCACCTTTTTCCCAACTGGAATCTAGGTGCTGAAAGACTTAAAAATCGAGAAGGCTAACAAAAATTTCGACCAAATTTCACACATATAACCTATTGACTAATTATAATATTATTATTATTTTTATTAAAATTATAATTTTAATTTGAAAATATTTATATTATTAAGATTTATATATTTTTAAATTATATTAGATAAAATATTGATATAACAAAATATAATATTGAAAGATTTATTTCATCATTAACTTATCTTAATAATATTATATTTATGGGTCGGGGCCCCAGCTCGGTTGGCTAAATCTTCCTGCAGTCTAATTAAATAATAATAATAATAATAATAATAATATTATATTTCTACTAAAAATAAAATATATTGTTTAATATATATTCTATTAATTGTGATAAAAAAACTAATAATTTATATGGATCTTCACAAAAAAATTATCAAGTAATACATTATTTTTTTTTTTTATCAATTTATATTTTTTTCTTAACTTGTTGGAAGTTAATCAAAAATCAAATCATTGTAAATTTCCAAATGATAAGTATGAGGTAATTATAAAATTCCAAACCTAATCAATATCAATATAGAATAATGATCAATATAGAATAATGGTCAACAGTTTTTTTCTTTTTTATCTCAAAACTTGGCCATTCCACTTGAAAAATTTAATGGCATGGAGTCAAGGTTTCTACCTTAGTTTGATGACCAAGTGTGATCAATAGGGCTATTTTTTAAATAAAGTTAAGTGGAGTTGTAAAGAGGATGAGGGGAAATGAACTCATTATTTTTTATTAATATTTTAGGGTTTCCTTGTATATTATTTTCAAAAATTTATTGTTTTTAGTGTGTTATGAAATAGAAAAACCATATTCAAGTTAGAGTCATGTTTGAGATTATTCAAAGCATTTTCATGATATCGAGAGTCATGTTTGAGATAATCTAAAGCACCTCCAAGATATCTAGAGTCATGCTTGAGATGATTTAAAGCACCATCAAGACGATTTCAATGAAAGCATCAAATTATGTAGATGACAATAATGACATTGGTCATGATAATTTTAAAAACACTATCTTAGAGAAATGACAAAATGATTGTAATTAAGACAATATATAAAATACAAAGAAAGAAAAGTTGAATTGTATGATATACTTTATTTTCAAAATTATTTTGAAAAGTGAAAGTGAAAGTGAAAAAAAACATGTACTTGTTGAAAATAAAGACACAATATAAGTTTTATGAAAATGTGGACATACTATTATACCTAATAAAAATAATAAAATGGTTATAATTGAGATAATGTGTAAAATATAAAAAAGACATTGAATGATAGAGAACCTCTTACCATACATAAAAAATGATCATATATAATCTATAAAGTATTGAACATATAATGTATATAGATAATTGTACAATCTATAATTAAATTGTGATTGTAAAATGAAGAACAAGAAGCCTACTATTATTTTTCAAAGACAGAGATTCTATTATTTATGCATCATTTTGTACGGGCTTTTAGTGGATACAAGGTAATTGATCCAAATGAAAAAATATCAGCAGATCCAGTGCCTCCTCTCCCTGTCAATGGATGCCCCATCAAACTTTATCCAAGATCTGAAGTTTATTAAAATATCTTACCAATAAAAATAGGAATAGTCTACAGTAAATATACCTATAGGTTTACAATAACAAACACTAAGAATATTGTGCAATTTTTATGCACAAAATTGAAAATAATAGAACTAAAATATATTTTATCTTGATATAATTGAAACTTTTTTAGTTGGTATGACTTTTCCACAATCAATGAGTAAGAATTGTGTGCTTCTTGTTTACACTGTGTATCTTTTTAGCTTGGCATTTCAGATCACACTTAGTGATTCATCATCAGAAAGAGGAGAAATATGTGTAATTTTCTTGTTTTTGTTGATGTATTGTCTATGCAACATGCATATATGTTAGCATTTTTCCCAACAAGTGCAAAGTAATTTCCATATGGTATGTTATTATCTTATCGGAAAAAGATGACTTAAGAGTAAATGTACCTTAAATTATTCTTCCTTTTCGAAACATATTGTATTTGTAATACACTTATATATAGATAGCTTCATTATTATATTGGTATTTTTACAATACATTAATATAGACAAGACTTATATTTAAGAATAAATACATATCATTATAATTTTATTTCTTTTAGTCTACCTTATTCAATTCTTAATGAATTTGTTTTTACTTAATATTTTATGTTTTGTTAGTTTCCTAGTTTCTTTTTGTTCTTGGAGGTGGTGGATTTGTAGTAAACCTACTCATATTTGTTGTTTAGAAATCTATTTAATTTGTTATGACTCATTAATTAATCATTTTTCCTTGTCAAAAAAATTAAATGAAAGAAACTACACATTTAACTCTAATATCAATGACAAAAGAATAATGTTGAAGATGTGAAAATTTGATTTTCCCCTCCCAAAAATAGTAGCATCAATCTATAACATGAATGTTTCAAAATATACATGAAATTTTGAGGTTCAATCTTGAGCATTATGGGTGGGTTAAATCCCTTTTGTCATATATTTCATTTTGATGCATGGATCTAAACTAGTAAAGTGCAATCCTCAAAAAATGTGCACTATGTTTTTTTATGACTAATTTCTTTGTAACAAAATTATATTCATTAATTAATCAATTTATCATGTACATAAGGATTTCTATCAAATAAGTATGCACTTTAAAACACATAATATTTACATCCTTTCGAGTATGCATGGTAATACAAAGAGTCTCTTCATAGTAAAGTCTTTTGTGTTCTTCAGTTTTAAGAGGGAGATCATCATCATATTGTTTTTCCTCCAACCACAAACTGGTGGTCCGCCGCACACCTTCCAACTAAAATTTTTCCTACCCTTCACAAGGGTAGTACATAAAGGTATACAAATTATATCATGTCATCTAAGAACTAGTGTAGTGTAATAATTATATCATAAACAATATATCATACAACCATTGATATCATGTAGCTAAGTACGAAACTCTGACTAAAATGCAAGCTATCAGACATAGTGAATTGATAATACAAGAAGCAATTTTCATTTTGTTGAAAAAAGTTTTGTAATATAAAGCCATATTCCTATATGCATATGTACATCATTCTTCGCACATGCCTTTCTCAAACTTATTATAAGAAGATGATTATATGCACAATGATATGTTGTTGTAACACATGAAAGACGATAGAGAGAAAAAATTCTAATAGTCAGGGAATATTCTAATCATGAACTATTTGAATAATTTTTATACACTAGGATGGGAACATTCTAAAGATTTTTCTTGAAAAACTAGATATTACCACATTTTAATTATCAAGAACTAGTATTATTGGACACTCTTACCTATATACATGTGTATATTTGTATTTACAAATAAGAAATATACATACTAATATAAACATATATAATTCCTTAAATCATCTTTTTAACCAAAAACTCTTCAATATGCTAAATCTTAAAACTAGTCTAAATATACTTTTTCCTATGAATTAGAACATGCACTTAAATACACACAACTTCACTAATATATTATATGTTAGTCATAAACATAACTAGAAACATACATCTTACAAGAAAGTACTTACAATTTATTATCTTTATTCTTTCTTTTCTTTTATAAAGTAAACACCTCTAATATTTATCATGTTCAAATGTCTAATCAAACATTTTTATTTGTGGGAAATGAACCATGCTAGGATTGTTTCTATGTGTAGTTTACTTGATGAATTGAAGGGTAGATTTGATTAATTATTAGCATATGAACCATATGCTAATTGATTTAATTAGGTTACATTTTTGAAAGTGGTTATTCATAACTAGTTTATATAATGATACTCTATGTCATTTATACATTTAATCCATTGACATATTATAGTAGCAACCTTACATACCATCATGGAAAAACAATCTTGCTATAAGATAGATAAAATCAATAATTTATATCCAACAACACTTTATACTATAAGTTCAAGTTTCATGTTGAAATGTGCATCTAGGTTTACTTATTATCCTAGATACACTATCATTTGGTAAACAAGTTTATCCCAAAAATTATTGGAAAATTCATATACTATCTTTCTATATAGTGCATAAGTCAACTATGAACAACACAAATTAAATTTAACCTTATTGGATGGTTAATTTTTTATGAAAAACATAAATAATATCTAACCATATTTGTTGGTTAAGTTCTTTATGAACAATAGGAATAATAGATAACTATTGGTTTGAATAGGCTTTGTATAAGATTCATCAAGAATAATAGATAATTACTCGAGAAAATAAGCTCTATAAATTCAACAAGTCATGGATATTAGTTTAGACGAAGAAATTCCTTAAAAGAATATAATATTTATTCTTGGTATCTTTATGGTGTGTAGGTTTACCCTAGATTGCTAACTTCTTGAAAATATTAGCTAAGTATATTATGATTCTAAGAATATGAATGATTGAATTTAAGATTTCCAAAACCCCAATTTCCACCATAAAAATTTGTATGCTCTTTCCTTCAATTTTTTCCTTAAGAATCACCTACATTATTTTCCCATTAGTAATCTAAAATTATAGTATTGTCTCTTTATGGTAATCTTTTGGTCTTATTATTATGATTTTCAAAACCTTGGTTTCCTTTATAAAAAAAGTCCTCTTTCCTTCAATTTTTTCCTTAAGAAGCCCCTACATTTTTTCCCTCTTTCTCTCTTATTGTGCTAGCATGTTAGCATGTTTCATGCCATTACTACATCTCTTTCTCCACTCAATTGGAGTAAAATTTCCACTTCAATTTCAATTATTTCCTTCCTCATTATTAAGCATTGAGCCATAAGAGTGTTGATAATTTAAGAGGAGTTTCATTAACTTTTATGTACACCACCATTAGTGCAAGCATTAAGCATCTTAGGATTTATTTATTATTATTATTTTAAAATATTCCTAATGAATCAAAACTTACTTTTTAAAATCCCTTGACAAAGAAAATAGTCACCCACTAGAGAATAGGTTTTATATATTCTTCCACACTACCCAAATAATGACCAAAGAATAGGATAATCATGAAAACAACATGTCGATGAACATGATCAAGCAAATAGCCTTGCAAATAGAACATATATGACTTTTGATTGCTAACTACTAATTCCAACAAAGATACCTATGAGTAATTTGATATAAATATACATTTGTTCTATGGATGAACACCTCTAATAACATGCAAGACCTCATATGTGTGTGTCAAACTAAGTCTTTCTTCCAGGAATGACATAGTTGTTGGCCACCTCAATCTGCAATCCTCTCTAAAATGATACTCCGCTTCCTCTTTTGGGAGTGAGAAATTACAATATCCTACATCCACCTCATAATCATAGATTAGTTAGTTTGTTAGTCAAATTTACATTAGTTTTACCATAAATAGATAGGCAGTCAAATGATCCAAAAGTAATGATATTATAAAATTCATTTTATAATTCCCAGGTCATTGAAACTAGCATATATATTTAACATGCATTTGAACTTAAATATACATTTGAATAATCAAAACATAGAAACTATATTCTATTCTATGAATCCACATATTTAATTTACATAACCTAGTTATCCAAATAAATATTGTAAAGTCAATCTGATTTAATTATTTTAAAAATATGGTGTGACATGCTTGTAAGGAATTTTGTGTTTATAAACACTTTAAGGAAACCCATTAGATCACTACGGTCAATTTCACCAAGTTCAAAATCTTGGATCATTTATTATTTATGGTTATGAGCAAGGATTCAAAGGAATTATACACAAGTGTGTAGGTGGTCTTTCTATTTGCAAATGAAGTAAATTTTGATTCATTCTTCATTATTAAATTGAAGTGTGCATTAATTATTGTTGGTATAGGTTTTTATTTTCTTGATGGGTTAATTTATTTTTCCTTAATTCTAGATTTTTTTAACTAAATTAAGCTTTCTTAGGTGTAAGGTTGAAAGTTGTCATTGCTAGGGTTTAGGACATACTTGACAACAATCGTCTACACTCCACATTTAAGGAAACCCTAGATATCTTAATCCAATGAAGAAAGGGGAAAGAGATCAAACAATAGGCATGTTCTAGCGTATAACAAATGACTAGTGAAGGTTTCACCACCAAGCTAGGGCTTGAAAAGACTAATGAAATACAAGACCTAATTATGAAAATCAATGATATGTGAGACCTAATTAAATGAACTAGAAATGCAAGTAAATCAAAACAAAAAATTGCAAAATTAGAAGTGTGCACTTGGAAACCTATAGAGGATTGAATGAGGATCTAAAATGATGAAAACATTGTTTTTGATGTTGACTGGGACTCATATGCCAGTTTGGGTGATCTAGTCCTAGACTAGGTTTTCTGTACCAAAACTAGAATCTAAAAGTGTTGATTTTGAATTTCCTAAAACCTTGAAAAATTGGATGTACTAGGACTCATATGCCCAAGGTGGTGTATCAATCCTGGTAGGATTTTTTGGAGGATTAATATCTAAGTTTTTTCTCCAATCTCTTCTCTTTCTTCCACACTTTGTTTCTAGATTTGAAACCCTGATTTCAGGCCTATAGAAGTCTTTATGTGACCTTGCAAGTGAGGAGAAAACTTCAACAACTTCCTTCAAGCTTTTAACCTAATCTTCAAAGATCCTTCATGCTCCAAGACACCTAGATCTGCAATCACACATGTAAAGAGGAGAAAAACTTGTTGACTGTTAGTGAATAAGGGTTTAACTTGGTCAAACCCCTTTTAGGTAATCAAAACGAAATGATGAGATAATGAAATAAGGATATGAAACATGAAATAAGGAACATGAAATATGGATAATGATACCTTGAATGATGTCTTGTAAATCTATAATTTAACATGAAGTGGCCATCAAGGATGTAGATCTAGACCTTGAAATAAGTGTAGAACAATGCTTAATCTTGGATCTTCAATGCTACATCACAACATTAGCTCAACAGCATGCTTGATGCTTGATAATATTTACATGATGATGGACCTTGAATTTCTATAACAATTGATGAAGAAATCTTCCCTTAAATGCCTTCAAAATTCTCTTGATGCTCTTGTGAAGTCTTGGAATGAATAACTCTTGATTGCTTGACTAGATATCATGAAGGCTTAATGAAATAATTATTTGAGACCTTGTGTATATAGTAAATCCATCCAATTAAGTTACCATTTATTAGATCCCAGAGGCTGACATTCATAAAATTTGAATTTAAAACCCTCATTTCCCACTAAAAACCTTAAAATGGGGCCAAATGGGACTCATACACCACCTCTGGCATATGAGTTTCACCTGGGTGGGACTCATACACTGAAGGTGGCGTATGGGTCCCACAAGACCTTTTTGGGGAGAGAAAGTGTGAGGGAGTTAAGAAATTAAAAGTCTATTTGCTGATTTTGTCAGGATTTTAGTTGAAATAAGCCTTAGGATGCATAATATATGGTATTAGGGGCCTATTAATGATGATATAAAGGTCATAAATGCAAGGAGGCCCAAAATTCAATGTGAACATGTAAATAAATATACTTTACAACATCAAATTAAGGAAAAATTAGGTCTATTTAGCTTGAAAGGGCACTAAATCCAATGTTAATGTGTACAACACATTAAAACACTAGATTAAGGAAACATTAGGTCCAAGGGCCTTGAATTTAAAGTGAAGGTGTAAATGAATACACTTTACAACATTAAATCAAGGCAAAGTTAGGTTTGTTTAGCTTAGAAAGGGCCAAAGACCTAATGTGACTGTGTAAAACACATCACAACACTAGATCAAGGCCACCTTAAGTTCATTTTAACATTAATTATTTCCAAATTAAGCAAGGAAAAGGGATACTTTTTCTGTTGCCACACTATGATAATAAAGTGAGTTTATTAAATTTAATAACTAGGAGATAAGTGATATGGTGTTCCCTTCCTTAAAGGGTGGAACACTTTCCTCTTTTGGTGGTTAATTCCTATTGGTTGGATTTTCCACCTCCATAATCTCCTTAGTTCTATATAAACTCACTACCTAGCTTGTATTTCTCTACTTAAGCACATTCTTGCATACTTGTGCATACTTTGACATACATGTACCTTGATGCATGCAGTCATTATTTTGCATATTTTCTTTGAGCCCCTAATGCAATCTTGTCATCTTGGTATTTTCACATCTCTTGGAATCTCAGGCCTATAATCTTATTATTTCATTTATAGTTTTATAGCTTATCTCTCATCAAAATATCTTGGTTATTCATCTATTTCAAATTTTTGACATAATATCAAAGCTTAGATTTTGAGAGTTTTGAGTACTTGGATTCCTAATTAATATATTGGAGCTTTTTATGTGAGATATTAAAAATTTGAGTATGCTATTCTCTTGCATCATATGATGACCTACAAAATCAGAAAAAACTTGATAGAAATACCAGATTTAGAGTTTTCTCTTTGTGGCTTTGTATTAAAAGTTTATTTTGGAGCATTTTGGTACAAACATAAGCTTACTATTGATTTTAAAATTCCCATGAAGGTCAGATCTAGTTTTTTTTTCACTTAATTTGGTCACCGTTTGATATAGTTGCAAACTAGGGTTTAAAGCTCAGATATAGTGAACAATTTTTTATTGAAACATTTTTATCCAAATGAACCTTTCCATTGCACTTAGATAGCCCAAAAACACCTATTCTCATATAAAATTTGTCTATTTTAGACAATTGATTTTTGAAAAAAAAATGATTTTGCTATGGGGGTTGTCTCTATATGCTAAATTTAGCCATTTTTTTAAAAAACAACTTTTTTCCATGGTATCAATTTTTGGAAAATAGGATATCATTGAAAAGATAGAGGTTAGAAATTTTCATCTACACAGGTATTGAAAAGAAAAATTTTGTTAGATATAACAGGTTGAATCTATTTGTTGCAAATTTATTTAAAAATTCTTAAATTTACCTTGGTGATCCAATTTTTAGAAGCAAATAGACGTTGAAAAGGTATTAAAGAGCACTACGAATATATAAGGCTACTTTTTAAAAAAAATTCTCAATTTCATTTTGCATCATAATTTGTATTTTTGGCCATTGTGGGCCTATTTCAAGCATTGTATGTTGGAAAAGGCTTTGTAAATACATTAAACTATAAAGTGTAAAACTTACAATATTTGGGGGGATGATTTTTGATACTAGTGAAAAGAGTGGGAGTTTATTGGTATTTTTATTTGGTTTCTTCAACACTCATTCTTGGGGGATTATACACATGCTTTGTAATCATGAACTGAGATAAAGTTTCATTTATGGGGGGTCAGTCATGTCTCTTAAAAATATTTTCATCCTTCTATTGTCAAGTTAACTTTAGAGAACTATTTATCTTGGAAACAATGGATAAAGAATCACTTCCTTGAGTAGGATCTACTATCCTATCTCCTTGGACTCATTCTTGAGCCAAGTGTATGACTAGAAGAATGCATGGTTAACAATAATGGCATGGTCTATGGACTAGTATGCCTTACTATTTCTAAAGATACTCTACATCACATAAAGCACATTGACTTCCCTTTCACTGCTTAGAATATCATCCAAAAATTGTATGGAAAAACTAAATCTTCATTTGAAAGTGATTCTTCCTTGGAGAATAAAGCTATTGTGGATGATACTAAGACTTATGTTTCCCCATCTTGTGTGAACACATCTTATGTGAATGATCAATTTATTGATACCCCATCAACATCACCTATTGTAGCTTTAGACTCTGGATATGTATTTCTTTGAGAGCCTCCTGTGATTCATTGCATTAGGATCATTTATGTCTTCTAGATTCAATCCATTAGGACCAATTTCTACCAGACACCTCTTGTTTGTTTATAGAGTCCCTCATTTCAGATCTAGATGACACTATTGAGGGAATACATCTTCTCTTTGAGGACAACTCTTTGGTCCTTGCATCTATTGCTAGTTCAAATGCCAATGTTGCTTCTTTGAATTTTTCCAATTATTCTTTATTGTAAGATATACACTATCTTTTAGATTTAGCTTTGTGGAATGATCTCTTGACAAGTATTTTAAACTTGTTTATGGAGACACATATTGCAAATTTTGGAGAAACTATTGATTATATTCATCTTCTCTTTAACGAAGTTGATTCTTGTTCAGTTGTTGTGAGGGAACACTCTTACCCTCTTATTTATTCTCTACATGATCATTCCTCATAGTTTGACATGAGTGTGGATACTTTGGATCAACATTTGGAGGCGAAATATACAAAATAGATACTTGAGTCTTTGGATTGTGTTTTACGTCAGTCTCTAGGATATTCTAACTTTTCATTTTTAGTACATGTGGCCTAGAATTCTTGATTTGATTGTGAGAGTCTTCAACATCGGCATGGGTACACTTGAGCTGAGTTTAAAGACTCCATACATCTTAAGTTTTCTTCCTAATTATTTCATTTAGGAGTGGAGAAATAGGTTACATACAATATTGGTTTTGTTTCTTCCTAAAGGGAGGAATATTAACTGGCTGATCATCTCTATATATCCTGCACCTCAAAATCTGTCATTGACCTCCTTGGGGTGAGGGGATGGAGGTGAGGTGGAAGGTGCTTCTTTTCCTTCCACTCTCATTCTCTCATTATGGGGATATAGTCTTTCTTTGTGAGAAGGGGCCTCTTCTTGGGAGGGATTTTATATGTACATGGGTACTTGTTTGCATACTCCCTTCTGACTCCATAATCTTTATGACCACCTAAGTTCCACCTAGGAGGGGTGCTGGTGTAGATTTTAATTTTCCTAAAGGGTTAATTCCATTTCTCCCTTAGTCCTAGTTCTTCATAATTTAATTAATCTCCTTTTAGGATACAATAAAGAGTTTAATATTTTACAACTAGGAGATAAGGGAGATGTGATATCTCAAAGTTGGGATGAAACACTTCCACTTTTATGGCCAACTTCCCACTTTTGCAGTGGTTAATACCCACACTGGATTTGCCACCCATCATTCCTTTAGCCTTATATAAACCCAATACCTAGCTTATATTCTACATATAAATACATTCCTTTGCATACCTTGCATGCTCTCTGACATACATAAAATTTATACAAATAATATTTTCGTGATTCACTTGAGCCCCATGCAACTGGTGTCATTCACCTCACATCTCTTGAATCTCTTGAATATGTAATTTTTTTTATTCTACTTATGTTTTATAGCTTATCTCTCTCATAGAAAAATATTGATTATTCATCTATTTCAAATATCTAACAATTATTGTCTCTTTTCCTTATATTAATTAATGGCACATTGAATGTCTTTTAACATCAAGACATACAACATGTTTCATAAAGTATATACCAAGTCAATTTATAACCACTAGTAGAAAAGGATAGACAAATTAAAATTAAAATTTACATATTTGAATTTGAGGTTAATTCATATACATTGTAGGATCAATTATTAATAATAAGGTAATGGACATAAATAATGAAATGATAATCTTGAAATAAAGAGTTAATATATTGTTTGAATAACTACAAATAAACTATTCACAAATAACTATAAACAAAATTAGTTGAAATTGATATCTCTCAATATGTTTAGATAAATATATTTAAAATATCTATACTAATTTTATAGATCGATAACATGATGTGCCAACTCCTTATAATATTCAAAGTCAATACGTATTTACAAATTGTTTTATATTACAGAATTGAATATGAAAGACGGTGATTAAAACAATAGTTTCTGGCAAGAAATTTGCGCAATTTCTTGGAGTTTGAATGAACGATTGATTCTCCTGTGCTGGTTTTGTCTTTTATCAGTTGTTTACGTAATGTTTGAATAAGAGTAATGCCAAAAGTCTACTCTCACGTAGCCAGATGATTAATAAAGCAGCAAGTTGCAGGTCGTTTGCTTGACCAACTCCTGTATTATATCACCTGCATACGCAAATTCCATGCAGATTGTTACTCCCCTCTTACCGCCTCTCTGCCGCCCCTCCCAAAATCTTTCTATATATTTTGGAATGGGCCTATATCTCTCTGAATTTTCTCTCTCGTAGATTAGATCTGGTGATCTTTTGCTTGCATTAGGATGCTTTAGTCAATCGAATTAGATCCTCAACTTTTACGATTTCAAAAAATTTATTTTTACAAATGACACGGGTTCATTGACAGAAGCATCTACTACAGACATAAATATACCTACTGGTAAAATTATCATTAAATCAAACATTCCAATTTTTTCGTTCATGGTAACATCATTATCAACTCACAATATTTCAAATTTTTCATTTATGTTAACATCACCATAAACTCACAACTCTCAAAAATTTGTCGTTCACAACACTCCAAATTTGAAGCTCTTCAAATTTGTGATTCATGGTAACATCATCATCAGATCACAACACTCCAAGTTTGTCCTACATAATAACATCGCCATCAAACCACAATACTCGAAATATATCAGTTCATGTTAACATATCATCAAACCACAACACTGCAAGTTTTAAATTGAGATTTACCTTGTTCTTATAATGTGCAATTAGTAGTTGTTACTTCTAATAAAATTTGATGAATTAAAATATGAAAGTCTAAAATTTAGCTATTGAAAGTGAATTTTTAAAATTAGTACAGTTCTTTTACATATCTTTATTTAAAAGATG
>VDFB02188234.1:0-10765 GCA_007258455.2 Sequoia sempervirens | reverse complement strand
ACTATAGGTACTACACATGGACTCATACTCTCTCAAATCAAACCTTTCCTCAACAACTCCTGAACTTGTTTGTTCAACTCCTCATTTTCTGTAAGAGTCATTCTGTAAGCTTCCTTATTTGGAAAAATAATTCTAGGGATCAAGTCAATCTCATGACTGATCTTCTTCACTGGTGGTAAACCCTCAGGTACATTATTAGAAACAATATCCTGAAACTCATTCAATAATCCAAAAACTTCTACTAGCGCCTTCTCATTATCTTCCTTATCCATTCTAGGAATCAATGCATAACACATATGCTCATGCTTCATGCCTTCTAAAAATTATCGTCCATCAACATAACAAACTCTAGCACTACTGCATACCTTTTCTTCAGCCTCCTTCAAAGGTTTCAACTTATGGCGGACTCCATCCTTCATCAGGGAATAAGTGTTTGCATGGCCATCATGTATAGCTCTCCTATTGAATTTCCACGGCCTCCCCAAAAACTTGTGATATGCATCCATGGGGATGATATCATAGAGTACCTCATCACGATAGCTCTTGATCTTGAACTTCACCAGGCATTGCTCATTGACCAGAACTTTGTGGTCTTTCTGCAACCAGGCAATCTGATACGGATGTGGATGCCTTTCCCTCTTTAGCTTCAACTTCGTAACCATCTCTTCTGACACTATATTATCAATGCTCCCATTGTCAATAATGACATCACAAAATTTTCCTTCACATTTGCACCTTGTGCAAAATAAATTCTTCCGTCACCAAGGCTCTTCTAACCACTAGGGATTCACCACTTTTAGCATCATTTGAATGCTTGGATTGAGCCTCCTCATCTGCATGTTCAACCCTTGCATGACCTTCTGGCCTTCTGTCTATCCTTCCTTGGTGTTGTGGACATTCATAGGCTCGATTCCCTTCTTCACCACATTGGAAGAAAGTTCCTCTGAAACTACCTCTTTCGGATCCTTGCCTAGATATTCCTCGTCCTCTACCTCTTTGATCACCACTGTTTTGATCACAAGGGTGGAAGAATTTATCACTCTTCTGGCCTTGGCTAGTACCCACATCTCCATTTTTCTTCTCATCCTCATTTCGGTTTCCAGAAGATCTTCCACTACCCCTTCCTCTTTAATCTCCTCATCCCTTTTGCTTGTTGTCAAATCTTTTGTTCAGCTTCTCTTCAACTTTCAGAGCAAACTAGTATGCATCCTCAATGGTGGTCATTCTGACTAGGCTTAGCTCCTCTTGAATGCTTGACCATAACCCATTAAGATAACGGGCTATCTTCTCCTTGTTAGCCTCTACATGGTCCATTCTGATGATCATCTTGTGAAAATATTTTGTGTATTCTTTCACAGATCTATTTCCTTACTTCAACCCTTGCAATTTCTTCAATAGATCTAACTCGTAGTCCACTGGTATGAACTGTTTCTTCAGTTTCTCCACCATGCGATCCCAACTACTAATCTTTCCTTTTCCTCTTTGATTTCTCTCCAACTGGACCTCTTTCCACCAAATATTTACGTGGCCCTTTAGCTTCATTTTTGCAATCTTAACCTGATCTAGGTCCTCTATTTCTTCATACTCGAAATACTCTTCTAGCTCATTGATCCAATCGATCAATTCTTTCGGGTTCAGACTTCTAAAATAACTGGGAACTTCTACTTTGGGTCTTCTTTTGATATTTGAAATGGCCCTTATCAGCCACATTTGATCTTGATCAGTCGCTTCTTCTTCCTCTTCTACATCTAAATCTTCCACCTCTTCTTCATCCTCACTTTCTTTTTTCCTTCTCAGGTATAACCCTCTTCTCATCTGTTCCTGCAATGCATCAATTTGTCTCTGGAGGGCTCTGAAACCCTCGACCACTAATGAATCTCTTCCACTAGCATTGCTACCACCTCTGCCACCTCTAGAATCACCCCACCTACTAGGCATCACTCTTGGAGGCATCTTGAATATCTCAAACCCCCAACCACGATCCTGGTGCGAACTGCTTCATGATCAACGATCTATCCACACGCTCAAGAAAACCCGCTCTGATACCACCTGACAAGGGTACAACCTGAGACAAAAAATAACACACAACTAGAGATTATTATTATTATTCAGAATATGAAAATCTTACATGTAGAGGATCTCAAATTCTCAAGTTCTACAATACATGCAAGTTATCAAAACTACAAAAATTCCTCTTTTTGCAGTATGAGATCTTTTCCCCCAAAAAGCTACCAAAAATTAGAAAACCCCACCCATAAATAGCTCCTTTTCAATTTTGGAGCCAAAACAACATTTGAATTATGAGTTTTTGCTATTTGGTGCTGAAAATTACAAATTGAAACTTAAATTTAAAACCACATTCAGAAATTCGCATGTTTTTGAAAGTGCACTAACTTCCGGAAGCCATTACTTTTGATCCGAGACTCTATTTTTCGAACTGTTTGAACCGTTGGAAAGGTCTCGAAGTCAAGGATGTGATCGAAATTTTCTACGCCAATTTTGTTAAGTTTTGGGTCCATTTAATTCCTCAAATCTGATCTGGAAGGTTTTCAAGTGTAATTTTGGGAGACTGAAACTGCAAATCTTTCAAACCAGGAATGCTCTCAACCTCATTCTTTTGCCAATGTTCTTATTTTTCCATTTTGAATCCTCCCATATAATTTTTTTCTCCAAATACCTTCAAATTCCAATACCTGCTAAAAATACCAGTTGACGAGAAAAAGTAGAAAAGCAAAACTGAAAGTTATGAATTACATTATGACAAAAAGGGTATCCAAAACTGCAAAAACATCTAAGAAACAAAAAATAGGAAATGCAAATATTTTTGGGTGATACAGGATTTCCCTTATAGCACTGGATGCTCCTGCATCATAATCTAAGATCAAGAACACTAATTTAAGATCTAATCCTACACTTACAAAATAAAACTAAGCTATTATAGAATTCAAGAAACAAGATCAAAATATGAAAGCATACATGAATTCATGAAAAAGCATAGTGTTACTATCCCATATTAGAGTGTGTTCGCCCAATGTTGGATTTTTCATATCATTGTGAAGCCTCCATAGTTCATGTACAAAATCTTGATACGTGAATGGTTGATTGAAGAAATGTTGAAGCTATATCAATGGTGTTTTGGCATTACTGCATTGTTTGAATAGGTTGATTCTCTGATCCTTTTTTGGTGAGGAAAGAGGTTTGTTATATAAAAAATGAGATTTCAAATGGACGATCATGATTAAACAATGTTGAATCAAGATTGATGGTCGAAAGGTGTTGAGAGGATTTAGACATGAATAATCTGTGCAAAATAGATTGCACAATTTGTGTGGTTGAAGAAATAGATTGAATGATCAGTGGGATTGAATAATAGATTGATCAGTCACGATTAGATTGAGAAATTAGGGGATCATAATTTGCTCAATTAGAAATATATTGATCTGTCATGATTAGATTGAGAAATCAGGGGATCGTAATTTACTCAATCAGGAAAGTGGTTGAAAAAGATTAATTAATTGATTTAATTAATTAACTCATTTTGGAGTTGAATGTGCAAATCAAGTTTGACTTTTGCAAACAAAGTCACATTAGTTTGATTTGATTTTTGATCAATGATTTGAATAGTTTGATTTAATTATTCAAAATTTGGAGGGAAAGTGTCATAATTAAATTAATATAATTTAATAATTCAATTAACTTAGGGGGATAATGTGATTTAGTCACATAAATAAATAATTGGTGTTATTTAATTAATCGGGATGAATAAAGTGAAGATTAGGACTTCATTAAAAAAATGTAATATATTTAATTGGTTGAAATGATAGAAATGTGAATTAATTAAATAATGTCATTTTATTCAATTAATAGCAGAAATAGGGTTTTTGGGACTTCATTAAATAAATGGAATTTATTTAATTAGTCAAAAATGATGAAAAAGTGAATTAATTAAATAATGTTGTATTATTCAATTAATAGGGGAAATTAGGATTTTGGAAGCAATTGATGTGAAATTCAATGATGTTTGATGAAAATGATGCTGATGATGTGAAAATGCCGTTTACATCATGTGATAGGCATTAGGTCAATTTTACATGTCTACACATGCATACAAGCATACATTCACACATACAAACATACATGCATTCAAACACACAAACATACATACATACATACATACATACATACATACATACATACATACATACATACAAGCATACATACATACAAGTATGCATATAAACATATATATACAAACATACATGTATGTAAAACATACATTTTATACAAACATACACAAAAACATAAAGCGAGCCATAACACAAGTGCGCTATAATATGCTCTTGTTATGTGAAATACAAACATTCTTACACAAAACACACATTTATACAAACACATGCAAAAACATAAAGCAAGGCATAACACGAGTGCGTTATAACACACTCGTGTTATGTCAAAACCGTGACATAACACGAAAAGGCGATAACACACTCGGTGAAAGAAACAACCGGCGGACATAACACGTAGTGACAAATTCTCAAAGAAGTCAAAACCTGTATAGTTTACTTTGAGGGGAAAGCTATGGAAGGTTTATGCTATGCCTTAATTTGGGAATCTCAAAGCCTTTGGCTTGGATTTTCTTTGGATTTCCAATGCAAAGGCTTGGAGTTCCTTTCCAACATCCAAAAACATGTTTTTGCATATTCTACAAAATTTCACATAATCTTGTTCATGCTAACCATCACATTTACATGTGTTTCAAGGTCGAGTAAATCAAACACCTAGGTAATATGAAGCTCTCTCTCAGTTGTTTAACAATGTAATTTTTTTTCACATTTTGACTATGTTAAGGTTTTCATCTTTAATTTCTTTTGTTTGCGTATCCTTTTTTTGTCAAAAACTAATGTTTGGTATTTTTTTTTTAAATTTTTATCCGTCCATTGAAATTTTTAAAAAATTACATTTTTACAAACTAGAATCCATTCTACACATTCAAAAAAATGATTTTTGATTAGTTTTAAAAAATTATAGGGGTATCACAACCAAATTTCCATTTTTCAAGATGTGTCCACTTTCAAAATTAGTAAAAAATCATATATTCATTAAAAAATTATCAAAAAAATTGGGCATAAACTACATGTTGTTAGCTAATTTCTCACTAAAGCAATTTTAAAAATACTAAAAAAAAGTTAACCTTTTGAGGGAGCCACAATAGATGCTATGTTTTATTTTTTGACAAAAACAACACCAATTTCTATGACTCCCTTATTTGAACCCCTTAATCTCTACCCCATTTTTAAAATAGTAGTTGAGAAAGCAGACTCCTCAGAGCAATTTTACTCCTTCTTTTTTGTTGCCTCTCTAAAATTTTGAGGTAACTATCCTCAATTTCTCATCTGGCATGGTTTCATTTTAAAAGAAGTAGTTACTTTGAAGACCCCTTTTTGGCCCCCCATCTTGTGCACTTACCCACAAGACTCCAAAATCTTGTAGTCCAAAGTGCAGTGTGGGAAATTTACTATAGCTCTGCTGTCATTGATGTCAAAACGTTATAAGCGGAAGAGTGTTATAGTTCAGTTGGATTAACGATGATTGATTGGCTGACGAACTGGCGATTTACCCATGTGGATGTTCTCAAAGGTGGAAAGGTTGGCTCTACATATCTCTGCATTTGTAGATATGGTTATGTGGTTCAAAATTTAATTTCTTTGAGATGTGAAGGTGTTATATCCAAAGTTTCATGCCAATATTCATTCCATAGAGAAATTTATAAGTGACAGTGTATAGGATTGTGTTATCCAATGGTTGGTTTGAATTTCTGTCTACTTGAGCCAACACAAAATTTGGTTGACATCCTTTACCCAATTTATGTAAAAATAAATAAGGATGGTGAATTTAATGTAGATCAATTGAATCTTAGTTTGGATTTTCTCTCCAAGCTTGGGTATAGTATGGTTGGTTTCTTTGACATGTGGTACAGGTGTTAATAGGGGATGATCATATAGATCAAATGGTCAGAGATAATCAATTTCTTCCTCTTAGTAGATAGCTTGTTAGAAAAGTATGATAGAAGATAAGGATAAAATTAGTATAGATATTTGAGTTTCTTTTCAATTTTCTATTACTGATCAACATATATGCAAAATAAATAAGTCAAAAAAGGAATTTCATAGGTGTCCTATCGACTTCAAGAAGTAATTTTGAGTGAATCAAATCCTTTCGAGAATATAAACACTCCAAAATATCTCCAACTACTTTTTAGTGGTTTCTTCCTCATGCATAAATATATTTTGTCCTTTTGTAAAGGTGTCACCACTTAAATTTTATCTTTTGTGAGATAAGTGTTGGAATAATGATTTTTTATTATTGCTCCATTACTTCTATAAAAGGGAATTCTGAGCCTTATTCTAGTTCGAGTCAGGTTTTGAGAAATTCTCTGTCTAGAGTCATTCTTATATAGTTAGGTCTTTTAAAGTTTCAAAAAAATGATAATGTAAATTCTCTTTTTAATAGCAACAAATAACTCAATTTTGTTGTTTATATGCATACATGTCATATTGTTGATATCTTCATATTGTAATACAATATCTTTTGAATCTTAATAATCAAAGACCATTCAAGGTTCTCGTTGCATATTTACTATATTGAATGTTTGATTGTTAGCTTCTATTAAACTAATAGATTAAAATTTCTTTTAGTTGAATAATTGAAGATATTGTGGTTGTAGTGGGGATCTTAAAGAAGATTAACAATATTTTCCATTTTCTAGTTTTCCTATCAAGTAAGGCAATGAGATGATGAAAACCATTGAGTTAGTTTTTAGTTTCCTATCAGAGAAATTGCTTCATTCTTGACTCTGTAATGGATAAGACACTAGTCAGATTAATTCATATAATCAAAACCTATATAGGATCCACCTAAAATTTGAAAACTTATCTTTTATTTCCTATTTTGTTTATGCTCATTTCACATTATTAAGATACAAAGATATGGGGAATTTAAAGAAGATTTAGCTAACCAGGTCCATCCTCTAAAATGTCAGTGGGAGGTTGTAATCTATTTGTGACATCATTAAGTGCATTTTTGTAATATGAAAATGATGTTTTGTAAAGGAAAACCCATCTTGGTTTTGCAGAGCCTAAAGTGTAGAGGAGAACAATTATAAAGTCTATCTCCTATTCGTTGGCAATTGATCTAGGGTTATTAAGTATATCATCTAGCTAATCCTTTGAGAAATATGGGAAATCAATTGGAAACACCAACATGTTGGATGTGAGTTCTCATGCCAATAACATAAGTTGAATTCAAGTTGAGGCCTCAAAATGGCTTGGGTTGAGGCCAATTTATAGATTTTTGGCTCAAGGAATGGACATATAGGATTAAAATATGAGATCAATGGTTCATATTGGTTGAGAGCCATGGAGAGATGAGAGGAGGAAAAGTTTCCTCATGTGGTTGGAGAAGATGGAGGGAGAGGGATTAAGGGGAGAATCAATAGTGAATATTCTCCTCGGGAGAGGTGGATGGACAATACGGAAAATGTTACTTTGGAGTACCCAACAGGGATGGGCAAGTACTTTGACCCATGTGACATAGGACCAAGGATATGCCACATGTAGAAATTCCAATGCCTTTGTACACATATGGGGATGTGCATAATTTGATGGGGGTTGTCTAGGATTAGATTGTGCAAGTGGGTGATTAACTAGGGATTAAGAGGATTAGTCCACTTAATAAAAAGTGTAGAAAATATGTAAATTAAATAAATAATTTATTTACTTAATTTTTGGGATGAGGATGGGGACATTAAGTAAATAAATAATTTTATTTATTTACTTAAGATGGACTACAAGAGGAATATTATCAAATGATTTAGGCTAGAAAATAGATGAAAGCGAATAGTGATTTTATTTTAATTGAATAATCAAATATTATTTAATTAATAAGTGATGAAAATGGGATAGTTAAAATTGAATAGTTAGGGTTATACTCAACCAATTATAGGAAAATAGTCATGTAATGACAAGGTGTCAATTTTAGGTGTCTATAGGCATGATCAAAACCCTAGGCTATGCTGGCTTACTTGTAGTGTCTAGTGTTGTTTGATATTAATTTTTTGTTCTATCTTGTTGGGATTCATTTTTTTTTATGCTTTTTTTGAGATATTTTGTTCAACTTTTTGTAATAGGGTTTTCCTTTCCTCTTCAAAACCTATTTTACCATCTTAATAAAAATGTTATTTTACAAAAAAACAATAGAGTACTAGAATTTAAATTTTATATTGGGATGTACGGTAGTGAAAATAAACTTCAAGTAAAGTTTTATTACCTTACTTCAAATTAAATATGGGAATTTATAAGAATGCTAGACATTATAAGTGTTTCAAAAGACATATCTAGTAGTTTGGACAAACTCTATAATTTTGTGCCACTTTAGGATTTTTTTGTTCAATTCTACTTTATGTATGATTTGTTTGGAGGTTGATAATTTTGGATATCTAATTTTTGTAATATCCTATAGTAAATTTAATTTCAACAACCCTACACATTTGGGCTTTGGTAAATTTTTTGCTAAGTTTCTAGGTTTCAAAATTTATGGGAAAAATATCCTCTAACAATTTTTAGTTTTATATTTAAATATTCTCTGAAAGTCTTCACCATTTTGGAATTTATTGGGACTTCTATAAGTCAACCTAAAAGGTGAAAATCTCTATTTTTAGACCAAAATTCAACAATTTCAAATGTTTTGATGAATATCCATCTTACCAAAATATTATCTGAGAAAGTAGAAGGGATATAGACATAAGTAAAATTGTTGCAACTCATTCCTCCACCAAATTTTTACCAATTTGTCATTTCTACTTTTTGAATGATCCATTTTTGTGAGAATTTTACAAAGAGGAAAACATTAAGAATTTGAGACAAATAGAATTTGTCCCGCTTTACTCCACAATTTTTTGAACTCTTAGGTTTTGACCCAATTTACAATTTCATATAATTATAGGAAAAATTTGGTGATATAGTTGAGGTTAGATTTTACATCAAAACCCCACAATTTTTTTTACAATAAATGAACACTTAGAACATATAAAGAAACTTTGTGGGAAAGAAAGGGACCTTGAGAGGTTTTTGAATCAAAATTTAGGCATTTTGAAGCTAAGAATATTTCCATCTAGAAGATTAACATTTAAAAGAACATTGATTTAGAATGTAAGGAGGAAAACTACCAAGTAGTTTAAAAAATTCAACATGAACAATGGAAAAAACATACTCACACATGGAAAAAATTATGGGAATTTCAAGAACAAAAGGACATAAGGGGATTTGTAAAAATAAAATTATCCCTTTCAAAATTTGTAACCTTGAATACAAACACACAAAACTATCTTATACTAGATAGACCCAAAAAAATTTGGGGGATTATGCTAGATATAAAAGGATAATAAAGCATGATAAAGAAATTTGGATATTGTTAGTAGGATATAAGAAAAAGAAGAAAATATAATGTAACCTACCACATAGGACATGTAGAACCTAAGGCTGATAAGGAAGATGGAGTAATAGATGCCCTATAAGAGTCATGTCTCTCTAGGAGAGAAATCATTAATATATGTATGTAATAGATATTAGATTAGGAGAGGGATATGGAATACAATGTATATAGAGTAGAGACTAAGACCTTCCATTCTATCTATTATATGAACCTATAAATATATAGAATCATAAGGATTGGATCAATGTATGTATTATGAATGAATGTTGTCTAAGTTATTTGAAGTTACATATGAAATGTTGATAGATATAGTTTCCCAAGTATTACACTTACTCTTTTCTATCATTGTATGGGATCCTTTGGGGTATAAAAATAATACATAAGGGATACTAGGATACAAATATATGGATTGTAATTCCCCATTTCCTCTTGCCAACAGGTATACATTGATATCTTATAAAAACCAGTTATAATAAAATTGGATTCTCAATCCATCCATAAGGAAAATTACATAAAACTATTAGACATCATAGTGTTTGGGTGTCAAGATGCTCATAAAAATTCTACACATTTATTTTAATAAGGATTTTAAATTCTTAAAATGATTGAGGGAATTTTTTTAGTAAGGGATGGGACTTTAAGAGATTTATACATTGATGAAAAAGTCTAGTAGTCCCTCAAAAGCCCACAATCTTGCAAAAGTCTAGAAATTTGATTTTTTTTATAAGAAAAAAAACCAAAACCTTTTGAAAACCACTTTAATTTGGAACAAATGAAACTTTATAAATATTAAGAGAATAAAACATCTTTCTCGATAAACCAAAGGGGATGACTAAGAAAACTAGAGGAACAAAATGAAACCAGAAGAAAAATAAAAAATGGGGGTCCATACATTATGCCAAAATATAAATGAGGGATATGGGCAAGGAACAAAAGGTCATAGAAAAAAGTATTATTGTAATAATTTCACCTCTAAGTAAGGAAATAATTACTTACAACTAATTTAAACCATTTTAGCCTAATTGTAGAAAATATTAAACACGGGTAGAATAAGATCAATATATAATATTAGGAGATGAAATATTCAAGCTACATAAAGGGTAAAGGGAAGGGAAAACACAATGTTTTTGATGAGGTAAAATAGGTTTTGATGGGACCTGAAACCCAATACAAGAAGGTTTTGAAGGGACCTACAATCCTTTACAAGACAAAGAAGTTGCAGGAAAAGTAATCAGCATATTAACCATAGCCCAACAAAAACAACCAAACATAGATA